>JAJJWW010013167.1:0-123031 GCA_023531295.1 Papaver armeniacum
GTCTATTGTCTAGTCCAACATAGTTAATCTCTGCCGTGTTCGCTGATATTTACAGATACTTCACCGATATTCACCTAAAAAGAGTGTTTCGGTTCCCGGACGATATTCACTGAAATCTGATATTGACTACATTGGTCTGGTCTTTTTTATTCCAACTCTCAACTAGGAACTGATAACCTGATATTGACTACATTGGTCTGAATAAGCACAATAATGATAAACCACCTAGATAACCACCCTCTCACATATTGGAGGGCCCCGCACGTGGAATTGGTAGGGGTTGGTTTTTGGCCCCACCAGTATGAGAGAACAGTTATTCGCAAATTTTTTTCGGTCCATCCATCTTTTTTGTAAAACGATTGTCTTATTTATGTAGTTGTCAAACACTTTACATATAAAAATAATTACCGAGAGCATTTGGGAATAAGCTGTCATTTTCGTCTTTAAACTCTACACTTGCCATCTTTTCCTCCCTAAATTTGGAGAGCTATGTGAATGTGGAGAGTTAAACATTTTAGTCAAACTAGACTACGTGCTTGAGAGGCAAGGAACCACATAAAGATCGAAACTCCATACAACCACCATAATCGAACCACGACTTATACTAGGTTTCATGTGGATCATATTAATTTTGGATTGTAACAAACTGGTGTATAATATTCCAAAAGTTATACAATATCCCAAATCGAAACAACTATCTTCACGCTACTCTGAATGTCATGTACCAAAAGATCAAAACAAATTAAGTACTACTCCCTCCGCCCGCGTTTAGTCGATAAAATATGCAAGATGATACACTATAATTAAGAAGGATTGTTCACCCGTTGAACACATAAAATATAAGACACTTGGTGCGATCATATTTTCTATGAATCTCTCCCAAATTATATTTTCACCATAAGTTATCTTTCCAGTTAAAATATAATGGCGCCATATAAAACATAAGACACGAAGGATAGGTTTCCTTATAATGTGCAATTGTTTCTAAATTTTCTTGAACATTGAAAACAATTGTTTCTAATCTTCCAATGATAATTATTTAAAATGCCAAACTGACTTGAAAAAAGAAAGTACGCCGAGAACTTAAGGACAAAAGATATGTCTGTTTGTGTCTAGTATCGATCCACTGATATATGCGGAGATACCGCAAAGTGAAAAATATTCCAAAGTATAAACAAATCAAGGTGTCCAAAGTGAAATTACCGTGGCTAACCCTCAATATTAGATTTAACAGATGCTGTTGCAGTTATCCTCCTCCGTGAGCTTCCACAATAGTTCAATTCCATCCATGTGTGCCATTCCAACCACTGCTACAACTTTTCCTTGAAAATTTCTAAGATTTGTAAACATAAACTTGTCTCTATCTTCAATAATCACCTTCGACTTCCATTTAAAGTAGATTCAACTATTTAGTTCTGTTACCTCTTCAAGAGATAAATGTCAAACATAAACTACTGTATATTGCATCGCAAGTAAAAATGCAAAAAGAAATGATTGATCTATTCATGTGTTTGCTTATACAAGAAAGGACGAGATACTTGTGATTATTTCTTAAACTAGATGCCTTGATACATGGTACAATTCAACTATGTATCAAAGGGGAGCTTCAAGAAAAGCATAAGCTAGTGACAACTTACAATATCTGGACACTGTTTTTTCTGAATGCTACTAATTTCCCGCACAAAGGATCTTGTATATTTTCCATCTACTAAGTCAGTGTGAACGCTTAATCTATAATCACGATATGCTTTCCAAAGCAAGCCAAACAGGGATACTTTAGATAACTGTTGATATGTAACCTGCAAATGAAGTTATAAATTCATAATTCCCGAACTAGAAAAGATGATGAACTAATGAGAAAAAAAAAGGTAAGGATTAGTACTTTAATGTCTTGATTAATGTAGAAACATCTTGCTCCAACTCTGGAAGATTCTTCGATAGCAACCTGGAAAACAAAGCCAAGGTTCAAATATGACAATATGCGAGACATACAAATAAAACAAATTTAGGAAATACCATTCATATGCATTCAGAGATTATCCCATTCTTACCTTGAACTCCAGGCCTGATGAAATAACTTTTGCGTCCAACCGGAGGCTCCGACAATTCAGAATAAATATATAAATCATCATGCACAATCCACCTGGAGATCTCATGGATTTGTGGAACAACTTATACAATGTAGCATATTTAGGATTCCAACTCATAATCCCCTCATAACGTGATGCACTTCCCTTGTATAGCTCAACCTGCATATAGACATTGTGGTTATGTTCCTTTACATAAATCAAGAAAATTAATGATGAAAAAAGAGATAGAGTATGTGCCGCAAATAAAGCTTCAATTTTTTTCCCAAAACGATTAACTATTGTTATGGTTGATTTATATCGTTTTTGCTTTACATAAATCAAGAAAATTACTTGGCTTTAGTGTTTGATTTCTATTATTTTTGCTACTAATTTTCAGAATTTTTTTTCATTATGTTTTGAACCCTTTTTTTTTTTAGTTTTTTATTGTATTTCTCTTGAAATCTTTCTACGAAATTTAAAGCTCATTTTCTATAATGTGATCACTGAAAACTTGAACAATGAAGCAAGAGTTATGTCATTCAGATTGGACCCAGTCCCCTTCTCCGTATCAGAGCTCCATGTCCGAGTTCCCCGAACTTGACTTTTTTCTCATTGAATATCTTTATTTCTTTATTGTTTTGGCTTAGCCCATCAAGATCTTTATGTAATGGTGTTATCTCAATCTTAGTTTCTTAAGCCGGATGAAAAAGTCAAAGCCATCAACTAATAGGCAACTCCTCCACTTCGAGTCACTGGGCAGGAGGTGAGGTGGGTAGTTTATCTGGGGCGGATACCTCCTAAAGAGTAACGGAGGTGTGTTCTTCTCATATGATGAAACTTGAGAAGAATTACCGACCTTAGAACTTTATCATCTTTTTAGCACCCCAAGCATTATTTACTACCAAAAAACACAAAATTTAATGAGTACAAGAATTTATTCTTGAAAACAATGAAAAATCCGAACTTGGGATAAAATAGAGAGTTAGAGCACAAAAGATGATATAAATGCCAATAAAAAATGAGTTAAATGCCAATAAAAAAGATGTAGAAATATGCAATATTTGGCACTCATCATAGGTTGCTTAATTCTTGGGTGTATTAAGATCAAAGTCTTCTGGTTGGAGAAAACATCTGCCTATATAAATAGTGAATATTGGAAAAAAAAATCTTAAATTTTTAGTCTGTAAGCTTAAGTTAAATAGCTAGAACGAACAACTCTACTAGCTTATGTATCACTAAATCTAAATGTTTGCTAAGAGTATAGACAAATTAAGGATTCAAAAATATATCTGAGAAATTATTTCATGTTAAAATCTTCTTGCCACCGTTTGTATAAGAACTGATGTCTGATGATGCATCTTCATGGTTGACTTCCCTATTTAAATGATGGTCCCAAAGTGTTTTAGTTCATCATCTTCAGGGACCAAGATTCCTTTCGTAGGCAAGGTCGAAGATCGAACCCCTGTAATAGCATAAATCCTATGTTGATTTACCTAAGTGTAGTTTTAGGGACCAATATTCTATCTTATGAAAAAAATCACCATCTTTAGTGACCAATATGCATCTTTATTGCACCTAGCTTTCATATGCGCTCACCAACGGAACGATGTATGGTCCTCAATTTACAAACAAAAGAAGACCATTGCGCAAAATCCTTTGTCTACATCAAGTGGTCAGGTTAGCATTGCAATACTGAAACAAATCTCAACAGTTTTTTCAGATAAATCAAAATTGTTTCGTATCGGCCTTGACGTCCGTTCTATTAGTTTCATTTCTTTCTCCATGATTGATTATCCAGAGATCCTCAAATTACATATACTGATTTACTCCCATGCAGAATTACCATGAGAACAACAACTTTTTGATGATTAGCTTCAATTTTCTTCTTTTATAATTCAAAACGGTTAACTATTATTTTTCTAATTATGTGTTTGGAACTGATAAAAAGTGACACCAAAGGACGCTTAAAACAGTGTAAAATTTTATAATAAAGAAATTATATTAATTATTATGATTAACATAGAAACAAATACATAATGAAGCAATGGACAATAAAAATGTCAAGAGCGCTGATATCAAAGATAATTTCATGAGATCCTCCATTGTCAGCCTATAATCATTCATCGTAAGAAAACATCTTTAGGGCGGAATCGAGTTGTAAGATAACCATCTCCAAGGTAGCCACCATCTTGAAGAATGCTCCACCGACAATCACGTTCACAATGTACCATCCAATCTCTTACTGCATTGTAAGCAAAAAAACCCCATTATGCGGTCCTTTTTTGCATTAGGATCATACCAACTTGAATCGCATTTATATTTGGTGTCTGCAAAAAAAAATTAACCTTAAATCTCCAGTAGAAAATTTGTTTGTTATATAGTATATGCTCACCAAAATCATCTTCACTTAATCTACAGTGGATTTTTAAATCTGCTTTTGGATCTATATCATTTTGCACGGTGACAGTTTTTTTCTTCCAAACAGTCGCTATACGATTACCATCTGAAAATCCACATGATAAAGTAAGAAGAGTGAAGAAAATGACAGTATAAGACCCTAAAACTAAAAAATATGACTTCGATAACATCATGACTTCGCTATACTATTAGCATTAATGCTAATGGCTACTACTACTTTGTTTGATAGCGTTTTATAGTGTCTTAATTGATAAGATGCTGTACATAGCATATATGTATATATGGCAACATATTCATGGTTACATTGGTTGTAACGTTATGTGAAATAATTACAAGGGCCAATTACATAATGGTCATACTTTTTGTAATGAGAAGTAACATGATCATACTTTTGTAATTCATTTACAAAATGGTCTTTTCCATCCGATTTAACACTTTTGAATAAAACGGTGTTATGTTTTTCGAAAATACCTTCCTCAAAATACCCTTCCTAGTTAACTAATTGGTTGAAGTGGTGGTGATGAAGCGGTGGTGGTGGTGGTAGAAGCTTAAGAATCTCTGCTAAACCCCGAAGGGGAAGCGGTGAACCCTTTAGGTGAATGCAGTGTAACGATCCTTAATGCGGTGTAACGAACCTGGATGCGGTTTTACGATCCTGAATGCGGTGTAACGATATGTAAGCGGCACCACCACCACCTACAAATAGCACCACCGTCAAAAAATTATAATGAAAGCAAAAGTTAAAATTGTGTATGGAGGGATAAATATGAAGGACACATAGGTAATTTCATTAACATATTTAACTGTGAGTCACCACTTAACTCTCTTTTTAACGGAAGTATAATCATTTTGTTAATAGTTTGTAACAGTAGGATGCTTTTGTGAATCGAGTCCTAATACTAGGACTGTTTTGTACTTTTTCCTAATTACAATGAATTGTGGAATCTTCATTGCAGTATGGGTATCCAAAAATTAATTATGGTTGAAATTTCAGAATTATATCTAGAAATATACCTAAAATGGATAGTCTTTCTATGTTATTATTCAAAATTACAACAAATTAGTTGTTTAGAAAATTTCTTACCATGTCATTTTTGTTGCCATTAACTTTTTTTTATTTTTATTGTTTTCTCCTTTATTTAATATAAATATAATAAATGTACAATTTTAAAAGATTTCCTTGGTGAAGTTTATCATGTTAAATGTTAGAATCATTCAAAGTTGCCAAAATTGTACATGCATATCCCACTTATCTTTGGAAAAAATTATAGCAAGGACCAACATTGTTGCCCATGTTTGTTACACTTGTACCTAGCCGATTGTGGGTTCCCGGTACCCTAATGCACTATGGATGGTCTTAAATTTGAACGCGCAATTGGGGATAAAAAAACTAATTGGGGATAGAGGAAAAAGACAAAAACTGGATTTAAATATCAAATCAGGGTCACCCCTTATCTATGCATCTTATCTAATTCCTAATCTACCCCTTACTAATCATGTTTAGTGGTTAAATATAATTAGTTAAGTTAATAGATTAGTTTGATAATCATTAGAATAAATCATTATCATTGAATTTGTTGATGCAACAACATCAAATCAAGATATTTATGATCATGAAGGTTTAGGTGAAGAACCAACCAGGAAAGTAAACAATTTGAACATATAGTGCTCCAATTACTCATATATAGGTATTAATGTATTGAAATTTGATATTTTTCTCATTGAATTCGTCATACCTGAAAAACTAGGTGCGACATGGTAAAAGTATGAATACCATGCCTAGCAGTGACCAAAAAAGAGTGACCAAACCGGATGGTATTCATACTTTCACCAATATACAATATTTTGAAAATTGAAGTACACTACCGGCATAGAAAGTTCATTATAGCATGCCCGGTAGTAGTGCCCATGGTTGATTGTGTACCGTGCGGTTTGAGGACAAAAACATACAAGAAAACTTGTCCTGAAATAGCAAGTACAGCATGGTATTCATCCAAAAAACCATAGGAACTAGTACCGCATGGTATTCATCCTAAAAACCATGCTTAGGAACTAAAATGGTATTCATCTAAAAACTATTCCGGAACAAAAAGAATAGAAGGGTATTCATCATAAACACAATCTGGGAGTGGATTGAAAGTTTATGATTCTAACCCAAACCAAGTTTTAAAACAACAACAACACTTTAAATATGATTAGGTATCATGTACCTTCTCAATAAAGCCATTTCTTCTTCTTCTTCTTTCAAGAATAATTCAATTTAACCTATCTTTAAGAACTTGTTAGGGTTTGATTTTTGATTTTGATTTTTAGTTTTACTTTTAAATTTTAATTTAGATGGAAGGGTATTTTAGTATTTCCGCCTCAAAAAACACCCCTTAACGGATATTATTGGATGGGGTTAGTAATTCATATCCCCCAATTAGTTTTTTTATCCCCCAATTGCGCGTTCTTAAATTTTCCAAAACATACTGCATCAATTTGGGAGTAAGTCGGTAGAGGTAATTTGAGGATCTCTGGATAATCAATCATGGAGAAAGAAATGAAACTAACAGAACGACCGTTAGGGACGATACGTATCAGATTTGATTTATAATCGTAAATTTTAAATAAAAATATGTGGTGAAATAAACTCAAAAAAATTCATATATGGTTAAATGACTTTTTTCACCCAAACCAAAATGCATCGCATCCTTAATATTATGCAATGCTTGCACAACTTCTGGAATATTTTGCTCATGTTGTATCAAGTAATTTTTTAAAGTGACCATCGCTTGAAAGGCATCTTGAGATGAAACATTTGGTACGATGCTACTATCACCTGGTTCAGTATCATTCTCGTCATTCATTACTGACTCAATAATTTCTCCGTTTGTTGGGTATTCCATAACTGCATCATTCTCGTTAGGATAGTTTAAAACATGTTCGACGTCCATCAAATTTCTATAACGTAAATAAAAAATGACGCCAGTTAATTCTTGGATATCTGCTTCTAATTGACCATTTTTTAGTTCTGGAACATCTATATCTTCGAACCAAATCTTACAATGAAAGAAACGGTTTGCAATTGTTTTTTCCCTCTAATCAGTTCTCCCTTTGCATTTGATGTTCTCTCAAAGAACCACCGAGCATCTTGTTCTACACATCTGACCATATCATATTTGACGGATTTCCTTGAGTGGTGGTGTTTCAGAAAACCAATCAACACATACAAGCTGATTGGTTCATCCAAAAGCATATTGAAACTATAGCCAAGCAAAATGGCAAATCATTGTACTTGGATTTAGTGTTTGATTTCTATAGTTTTTGTTACAGAGTTTTGGAATTTTTTCGAGTTATTTTTTGAGCCTTTCTTTAGATTTTTTTTATTATATTTCTCTTGAAAGCTTTCTACTGAACTTAATGCTCATTTTCTATAATGTGATCACCGAAAGCTTGAGCCCATGAAGAATTACCAACCTTACTAGAGGCGGGACATGTATAAAACGTGATATGGCACAAAATAATTGGCGCAGAGGAGCCTTACTGTAGCATTTGGATAGGTAGCAGGATTAGGAACAGTCAATAAAATTTAGGGAACATTATTTAAATACCCTTACTATAGGGCCCCTTCCAAAATACCCTTATTATCTTTTACAAATACCCCTAGGCATGAAAAGCCCAAATCCGAATTGCAAGATTACCAAAATAACCTTCAAATAAATATAAAGAATCAGGAGAAAAGAAGTAACGGTCGGCCATTAATTCATTTCTTCTTCTTATCTTCTTCTCTCACTCTCTTTCCTCTCTCATTCCAGATCGAAAAAACTGAAAAAATTCAACAATAAAAAAAACTGAAAAAAAACTGCAACGAATCGATTACAAAAACCAGAAAAAAACTAAAACAAAACCAATTAATTGTTACAGTAAACAGCAAATTAGATCAAGGAGTAGATTAGTTTAGAGATTTTGCAAAAATCTAACCACAAAAACGAAGCAACAGATCAAAGAAACTTTTAGAAGAAGGTAATCAAAGATTAGGTGTTCGAATGAAGTTTGAATTTCAGTTGATTTCAATTTTTAGGGTTTAATACATGATTTATCTTCAAAAAAAAAGAGTTCGATTCATTTGATTTGAGCCTTTGAAATATAAATCTTGATATCTCCTAGATTCAAATGATTTTCTTTGATTTTGTTGCATGTAATGAAAGAAAACAAAATCAACTCGATTATGTTGGTGTTATTGATACTAATTTCATTCAATTTGATGTTGCATGTGATGAAAAGACAAATCGAATTGATTCCCTTCGTTGGTTTTTAAGGAATCGAATGCTTACTGTTGGTGAAAAGAAATCAGTAAAAGGTAATAAACTACTGGTGAAACTAATTTCATTCGATTTACTTTGTTCTACTTCATCGTTACTTTGTTCCATTATGTTGAAGTAGAACTGTAGTTTATTTTGAATTCGAAATCATTCTATAGGAAAAGGTTTTTTACTACAGATTTGGAAGTTAGCTCGTAGTAGTAGTTGTTGCCATATTTGCAAGCAATCGGTAGTAGTTGCCTTCAAATTTTACTAATGGTTTTCAACTAATGTTAGTTGTTCATATATTTTGAAGCAACTGGTAGTATTTTCCTTCATATTTTGAGTCAGTTATTCATCTATGCCTTATAAATTGAAAACTAGTACTTGTTGTATGCCTTTGGAATACCTTATGAATGCAACAAAACATGTTAAATGGTTCAAGACATCCCGTACTATTTTTTAGTGGACTTATGCTAGTTGTTCCCATAATGTTCTGAAATGAATTGTACTTTTGGAAGCAAATGGTACTAGTTGCCTTTGTATTTTGGAGGCAACTTATGCTAGTTGATCCCAGTCTTTGTGATTGTACTTCGTCTATGCTTTAATATTTTGATTAAACTTGTTTTTAAACTTGCTTTTAATGATGACTGAAACATGTTATTAGTCCATTTTGCTAGTTTTTGACTTCATTTGTAGAGGCAACTCCTTCTAATTTCTCCCATATTTGGAAGCAACTTAAGATAGTTATGCTAGTTGTTCCCATATTTGGAAGCAACTGGTAGAAGTTACCTTCATATGGTTCTGAATACATCCTGTACTAGTATTTATTGTATGCTTTTGAATGCAATGGAGCATGTTAAATGGTTCTGAAGACATGTACTTCTTTGGACTTATGATACTTGTTCCCATTATGTTCTGAAATAAATTGTGCTTTTGGAAGCAGCTGGTACTAGTTGCCTTTGTATTTTGGAGGCAACTTATGCTAGTTGATCCCAGTCTTTGTGATTGTACTTCTTCTATGCTTTAATATATCTAGAGGAAACTTTTGCTAGTTTCTCTAATATGTGTAAGAAACTTAAGATAGTTTATCTCAATTTCCTAAGACAACTTAAGATAATGGAGTCAGATTTTGGTAGTTCCTCCTATATATGGAGACAACTTGAATTAGTTTGCTCTATTGAGATATCATGCTAACTATTTCTATTGACTGAACAACAGTAGTATGAAGAGGACATCACCAAGATTGAAGGCAATGTCAACCAACTCGCAAAGAATGCTCCCAAAGAACGGCTAAATGAAAACCGATATAGTTCCACACGAGAAAAGGTATGAAAAGAAAAATTATAAATCTTCTTTTAATTAGGTATCCGTATCTATGTAATAGATGTTAATTGGATAGCTTGCATGATTGCAGGTAAAAAGAAGAAGATAGAAAAACATTAGCATATAACGGATTATTACCATTGTTAGATATGAGTTACTACCTATAAAGTATTGAAAGACAAGCCAGCCCATGTGAAAGCCTTAAGAGAGTCTCTGTATTGGGGTTTTGTTGAACCATTCTTTAAAGAAGAACCAGAAAACAAGTCTCTAAAAGACGAAACGGCTGAAAGAGATGTATACACTAAAATTCCTCAAGTTGTAGAGAGGTTTCTCGGTTGCCATGATAGTGTAGTAGTGAGGAAAAAGGTGGAAGTTGGATTTATTTTTAATAAAAAGGTTTATGTTCCAAAAGCAGAAGACTTTGTTGTTTTCTTCAAAGTGCAAAGAAGGCCTGAAGATGGTGAATTGGAAAAGAAATTGAGGAAAGTAACTAAAGACCATATAAGATTCTTGCACAAAAACTTCCCCCCAAAAGAAGGAAAAGACTACAAAGTTACTAGGCAAAGACGAGATCGATGCGGTGTTGAAAGAAGAAGTCGAAAATGGAAAGGACCCGGCGTTGTTTTTGATTTTCTTTGGAATGTGGTTGTGTACCGTGTTCTTTTTCACGGACACTAGTGGAGCTTACTTTACCCAAAAATGGTTTCCATACTTGTTCTTCATGCATAGAGTGTCGTGGCCAGACCACATAGTGAAGTATTTAATGAATAATATAAAGAAACCAAAAGGAAAAAATGGTCTTAAACGTGTACTGGGTGCATACCACTTTTGTTGGTAAAAAAAATGACAAATTGTTGACAAGTATTGGTTTAAAATGTTTTGAGAAACTTAATTAACATTTTAAATGTTTTTTGCAGTATTGGTTTTTGGAGCATAGCAACTATCTGCAAAAGCGACAAGGATTTGAACATTCGACTCCGAGATTCACTAGGTGGCACCAGCTACATTTCTGCAATAAGTTGACGTTAGAAAGGAAAGATAAAAACGGGAATATGGTGTAAGGATTTCTTTGTAAGTAAAAATTCTTATGTTATTTGTCAATTCTCTGAGTTCTAAACATATTTGTAGTCCATTTTTCTGGTTAATTATGCTTTTAATGATGACTGAAACATGTTATCAGTCCATTTTGCTAGTTTACTTTAGGCTAGTTACTTTAGTCAGTAATGTTTAATTATGCGTCACTACTGAAACAACATATGTGGAAGCAACTTGCTCAAGTTGTCTCCATAAAATGAAAGCAACTTGCTCAAGTTGGTTTCAGAAGTTGAAGCAGAAAGTTTTCTCTATTCCAGTTATATATTCACTTGCCACTGATTTTGAAGAAAAAATGCCGACTAATTTGGAACTTTTCGGTTCATCGAAGGCATTCGTGACGAACTATCAGGATGAGCAAGGACTGACTTACATGAAAGAATTGCAAGGAGAATTAGAAATAGAAAAAGCTTTCAACAACCTGCTGTATGATTTACTTAAAGAAGAGAGGCTAAATGGCGCATTCCTTGAAGCCGAAAACATTGCACTCCAAGAGGTCTTCTATAGGATTGATGGGAGAGATCAGTTCTTATGAAAGTTCATCGCTGACAACTCCTTCCTCAGAAGCGTTTATGAAGCTAACAAGGATAAGATTAATTTGAGCTATGATCAACAACAACAGATGGACGCCATGTATAAGAACTTGAATGACTGGGAGGATTTGAAGAACACACCAGAGAACCTCTCAAGGGAGCAGAAGTACAAGGAGTGGAGCGCAATGTTTCAAGGTAAAACAACCAACGGACAGTCCTTCGAACATAAATCTAAAGAAGATGATGTGCAAGTAAGTGAAACTGATGGAGAAGATAATGTAGGTGACAGTAAAGCTACAGAAAATGTAGGTGATACTAAAGAAGATGATGAGGGAGTCAGTGAAACAGAAAATGAGGGTGTCAGTGAAACATAAAATGAGGGTGTCAGTGAAACATAAAATGAGGGAAAAAATTCTCTGTTGCTGAAGAGGCAACACCATTAACTGCAGTGAAGGAGCCGATTGAAAGGAAAGATTCAGCCGAGGTGGATATGCCAGATAGTTATGAAGAGTTGATGCAGCAAGTGGACATTGATGGTATAACTGGCACACATTTCGCTGACATAACGCAAGTAAAAGACGATATACATGAAGAAACAAAAGCAAGTCCAGTGGAGAAAGAACCAGTTGCAATGGAGGAACAACAAGAAAAGGCAAGTCCAGTTGCGCCAGTGGAGGAAGAGCAAGTTGCAATGGAGGAAGAGCAGAAAAAGACAACTCCAGCTGCAACGGAGGAAGAGCATGATGAAAGAACAAATGCAGTTGCAATGGATGAAGAACCAGTTAGAGACGAAAAAGAAAAAAACACTACAGTTGATGAAGAAGATGCATCAGAAAGGTAAGTTTCATTTATTTACTTAGTGTTCCCTAGTAAATAATACTTGGATGGAAGCAACTTGCCTCAAGTTGTCTCCATATGTGGAAGCAACTTGAGCAAGTTGTCTTCATATGTTTGAGGAGAAACTTATTAAAGATTGAAGCAACTTGCTCAAGTTATCTCCATATGTGGAAGCAACTTCCTCAAGGTTGTCTCCTCTACTTGTTTTCAGTGTGTTGTGTTTTTAGTGAATTTTTTTAAGTAGCGTGTTTTGCTGAATTTGCAGGCAAGTAGCATATTGTACACAAGAGAATGTGGATGAAAACAAAACAGTAGATGAAATGGATGTTGTTCTACACACTCCAAGAAGCAGTAACGAAGCATGTGTGCAAACCCAATCCTTTAAAGGTCCATCTTTTGATTTGCATTTTGAGTCTCCGGCAGCACCAGTCCCAGCTTCTCTAATAATTGAACAACAAAAAGCAGATGAAGAGAGTGACTTATCAGAAAATATAGAGCAACAAGTTGAGGAGAAAGCAAAATCTGATGTTGGTTCTATTATTAAAAGAGTCAAGAACGATGCAAGAGAGAGGAAGAGAAAGGAATTGGAAGATGGATACAGTGGAACAGGTTTACACCCAAAGAAAACAAGAAACAACAGGGGGAGTGAAATTATTGATTTGGACGCAATAGAGTACATCGATCCAACACCCCTAACAAAAACAACTCAAGGATGCAGAAAGTCTTGAGCTTTGGGATAAGTGCACTATAGGGGAACAAGCAATTCTCAAGGAATTCTATAAGGATGCCACAGAAAGGTAATATATGAAAAAAATTTACTTCGCATTTAATACATTTTATGCCTATCTGAAATACATGACTAGAATTGAACTGAAAAAGATCAAAATACTTTGAGTAGATACTTAGATTACTTGAATTAAAAAGATAAAAGTACTTGGTGATTAATCCAAAAAGTTAAAAGCAACTTGTGCAAGTTTGTTCCATATAAGAAAGCAACTTCTTGAAGTTGCCTCAAGTATTTGCGTTAGAATGTTCTGCTGTGTTGTTTATGATTGTTGGGTTATGCAGAGAGATGGCTTATTCTGGAAAGGATAATAAGTTTCACATTGATAAGCTGCACATCCAGAATCTACTGGATAACAATTATATCAATAGTGATATCATTGATTATTACATCACTATTCTAGAGGACAAGATGGAAAAGGGTCATGATAAGGGATACGACAAGCATGTCATTTTAAATACAAATACTTTGGTAAGTAATTTTCTTACTTTTCATAAAAAAACTTGTTGCTATTCTCATTTCTTTGTCACTATGACTGTTGTTTATGACCACCTGAAAAAATACTAGTTCGATTATGTATAAGATAATAAAATTTTGTATAAGATGATGAAATAATACTATGATGAATAGAAATCTGAATGAATAACATTTACATTGATGCAGGGTCTTGTACAATCTGCATTAGACAAGGGAGATGAGTCTACAATAGAGTCGAGCGCAGTTACAGATAATGTAAGACAATCTTACCAAGTGGATGGCATAAGAAAGATGTTACTGATTCCGATGTGCATGTACAAAGACAAACGGACGTACCACTGGGTTTTGCTGGTGCTACATGAAGGCATGTGGAAGTTGTGCAACTCAATGAAGCAAAATCCAGCCCAATCAAGACAAATTCATGCCCTGACAAGGCCATTGAGTAAAGTTCTCAATGAAATGGGACACAAAGACAAAGATGGTGCGCCTATATCTCCAAATTTCAAAGTTCTTCCAGTGCTTCAACAACGAGAATACCCCGACTATGCAATTTTTATTTGTTGGTATATGAATACGTTGGTGAAATTCGAGATCTTCGAAATGCTAAAAGGAGGAACAAAAGATACTTATGTGGAAAAGTTCAAAAAGAAAAGGGTGAAGTTGGCCTTCCGCATCATGAATGCAACTGATGAATGGAAGCATCAGAAAGGAACAAATTTCGGTCAGTTGGTAATATAATCTCAATAGAACTAATTGAAAGGGAAACATTTGTTCTTGTTAGTATTATCTAGTAAAACATTATGTTGGTATTATTAGTATTATTCTGATTGAACTACATTTATTAGTATTATTCTGTTTGAACTACAAATTACTATTGGTTCTAAAACAATATGTTTGGTATTATCTAATTGAAGTACACTTCTTAATATTGTCTAGTTAAAGTTTGAATGGTTGATTATTTCCCTTGATTATATCTGGTGCTGCAATATTTCTATATGGTTGCAAGTATGCATGGGTAAAAGGGGAGATTGAGAAAAAATACAGACAAACCCTTGCTCAAATTGTGTACATAGAAGCAACTTGCTCAAGTTGTCTCTATCTATGGAAGCAACTTGCTTCAAGTTTGTTCCAAAATTGGAAGCAACTAATAAAAGTTGTCACCAAAAAAATCATGCAGGAACTGAAATGGAAGCAACTAGCAAAAAGTTGTCTCCATAAATGGAAGCAACTTGCAGAAGTTGTTCCCAACATGGAAGCAACTAGAAAAAGTTATCTCCATAAAACAAAAGAAACTAGTAAAAGTTGCCTTCAACTAGAACAACTTGACTTCAAATCTGTAGCCATAACCAACATAATTTCCATGAAAAAAAAAAAACATTACAGGCCCTGCAGCAAATTGAAAAACAAAAACTGATTTCATAACAACTGCAACATAACAAGTTGAACAAAAAAGTGTACCATTATCAATTAAAGACAAAACCAAGTTCACATAAAAATAAATCACAAGTTCAGTAAAACATGAATGAAAGGTTTAGAAAAAACTAAAACAAACTGGAAAAAATAAAAAAA
Organism: Papaver armeniacum; assembly: GCA_023531295.1. NCBI lineage: Eukaryota > Viridiplantae > Streptophyta > Magnoliopsida > Ranunculales > Papaveraceae > Papaver > Papaver armeniacum. The sequence continues at coordinate 15,389 of JAJJWW010013167.1, forward strand.
GCCTAATGCAGTTGAGAGATTCATAAGATCATAGGAACATCATCCTGTAGAACCTTCCAATCCTAGATTGATTCTTGAATATTGGTGGGCGAGGGGCCAATGGAGCACTACGGCATGTTCTACGATTATGATATACAAGCATTCCACAACGACCACACTTTCTCTTCTTATGGAATTTCTCACGATAACTGCATTTATGAACAGAGTTTGGTCTTCCAACTTGTGGTCCAACAGGGGGAGGCATGACATATTTTGTACGAGAAATCTCATCCGGCTTGTATCCGTCAGGAATGGGATAGATAGGTTTTGAATACAGACCCTGTAGTATTGTGTAATAAGGTGAGATGTGCTTGTATACCTCGTCCTCACCAGTCTGCACCATAGCTTTCACAAAATGACTGCAGGGGAAGCTGTGTTTTTACCACCAGTGACAAGTGCAAGTCTGGGAGTCCAAGTCAACAGTATGCTTCCTAGTATTAGTTATGATCTCAAATACCTTTTCACTAGCTCTACGGACCTTGTATTTACGACAATCAGTAATCCTCTTGTCCAACCTTTCTTGCATCTTGGGGTAAGTCTAGTATTCCACTTGCTAGCTGCAACCTTCCTCTTCCACACTGTCTCCATTGTCCTAGCACGAATACACTCAATCAACTCAATAACTTGAAGACGCTTTTCATGCTTAATCAAGTCATTTGAAGCTTTCAGCTATGTTGGATGTAAGCTCTCCAAACCTTTCCCCTTCAAACTCATGAGAAGCCCAATTCTTCAGTAGGATCTTCTTCATCCACTCAATAATAGAAAACAACTTCAAGTTGTGCATGCTTGACACTGCCTTCAAAAATTTCTCCTTCATCACATTACTATAGCATTACTCAAACAACTTAACAACAGTTTGTCTACTCTTGCCCTTGCTAACTGGAATATTACCTTTCATATGATACGAGCAATATGAGTGAAAAGCATTCGGGAAGACAAGAGGTACATTGTTCAAAAGTCCAGTTTCACGATCAGATATGATGGTCAATGGACGATCAACATCAACAATTCCCTTCAAATTATCCAGAAACCAGTGCCAATTATCACCAATTTCGCTAGATACAATCCCAAATGCAAGTGGAAATATCTCTGCAAAGTAAAAGAAACAAAAGAATTTAATACAAAAAATGGGTACCATGTTTCGAATTACACAATAGAAGAAACCACGACAAGTTATCTCCAGAAGAATAGAATCAACTAGAACAAGTTGTCTCCATAAAATGGAAGCAACTTGCAGAAGTTGTTCCCAGAATGGAAGCAACTAGAACAAGTTGTCTCCATAAAATGGAAGCAACTTGCAGAAGTTGTGTCCAGAAAAATGGAAGCAACTTATTCAAGTTGTTGAGGTTGTTCAAAAGGTTTGTTGAGGTTATGCAATTACATACAGTTGGCTACAAAGTTCTCTACCAAAAAGTTTATCATAGAAACAACACATCATAAAAAGAAAAGAGTAAAGAAGATTCATAATACCTTGGTTGCCAGTTTTCCCACAAGCTACCATAAGACCACCCCTAAACTTTCCAGTAAGAAACGCAGCATCAATAATCAGCATAGGACGGCAATACTTGTTGAACCCTGTGATGCAAGCTTCGAAAGAAATAAAAAACCTCTCAAACTGCCGGTTTTCAGCATTAAACTCAAATTTAATGACACTTCCTGGATTATGACGCTTGACAACTTCCTCATACCACAAGAAATCAGAATACGACTTAATATCGTCTCCCCAAATACATTCTTTGCAAAATTTCAGTCCACGATATGCTTGATGGTAGGTGAGGTCAACTTGATACTCCCTGAAAAACAAATCTTGAATGTTAGCGGCTGTTTTCTGCTTACTTGAAACTCTAATATCGTCTTTTATAATGTTCTTGATAAAAGTCTTCGTCATTCGAAGCTTTGAAGGATCAGAGCAAGCCAAACCACAAGAATGCACCGATATAAAAGTCTTGCACTTAAAAGCATGGCCGATCAGTCTTCTCAGGCTTGACTTTGTACCCACTCTCTACTTGATACTTCAACTTGACATCAACAACTTCTTCTTTCCCTCCCTCAAACATCTGACCAACACCGGTAAGAATTCCAGCCCAAGCATCACACTTTTTTGGTTCTCTTATGGATAATTGATTCATTGAAACATCAACAGTCGTGTCTTCAACAAAAGCCAAACCTTCAGTTGAAACACAACTTGAAGAAGAAGAAGAAGAAGAAGAAGAAGAAGAAGAAGAAGGAGTTTCGAATTGAACATTGAACTTCAAAACTTGTATTCCCTTAGATTGGCAGTATATAACAAGAAAATTCAAATATAAATCAGACCGAACGATTTGAAGTACACCATTAACATCAGAAAGAATCACAAACGGGACTTGAGAAAGAATACTCCAAGAATGTAACACAAGACTTTGCATCTCCTTGAAGGTAGTTGATTCGTAGATAACATGAGAGATGCTTAAGTTGCAAAAGTTGATCTCTGCGACAACCATATTTACCTGGCAAAAGAAGAAAATATGTAAATTGCAAAGCATAATAAGATACAAGTTGAAAGCAACCAACCAAAGTTGTTTCCACAACTAGAAGCAACTACCACAGGTTGTTTAGAGAAAGTATTGAAAGCAACCAACCCAAGTTGTTTCCACAACTTGAAGCAACTACCACAAGTTGTTTTCATAATTAGAAAAAACTTGGACAATTTGTCCTGGGATTCAATAACAACGACATTCTATATAAACAGGTTGACAAGCTACAATTTTTCCTTAGACTGAATATGTGATTCAGCATGTCCTGTAGCTTGAAATCTGGTCATGACGCAAATCACTCGGGGTTGCACCCCTCGTGAGAAGTATATTCAGGGTAGTCAGTGGAAAAAGATGAAGTATACACATCATAAACTACATTGTTGTTAGTGAATTTGTGATTCGGCATGTATCAGGTTCAACAAATAAATTGGAACACCAACAATACACATCAAAAACTAATATTCAGCTTCAGAAACAATATAACCTGAAACTACATGAGATTTGTTTATTAACAATTTATGAATAATTGTTATCAATTTCATTCTGATTCAGAATGATAATCATGGACTGAAAAAACGATTTATTTATTCAAAAGGTATAAACCTATCAAATTCACGGTATGACACAACAAAACAATTTGTAAATTACATTATTCTTAACAAAATGTTAAACACAAAAGAAAGATTATAGCAAAATCTTACACATTACTTGAGATTGAACATGAATAATGATAAGAGATCAAAATCGTTGTAGATCTTCAATAACAAGATTGAACTTGAATAATGAAGTAGACCTCTGCAATTGATGATTCAATTAAACTCAAATAATGGAAGAAGCTTACTGAAGTAAATCTTCAGACTCAAATAATCGATGATGCAATAGAAAACTGAAGTAGATCTTCAATGATTCGAATATACAAACAACTCTGATTTCACTTGAATTAAAGAACAATTATCAGAAACTGAAGTAAATCTCGTTAACAGGTAAATCTTTACTGAAGAACAATTATCAGAAACTGAAGTAAATCTTTACTGAAGAACAATTATCAGAAACTTCTTCTTCAATGGAGATTGAACCAAATCTGACTCTGAAATTCCGTCACCGATTTCGATTGATTGAGAGTAGATTCAAGATTCAATGGAGAATAAACTGCATGTTTAATCAAGATTTATCTCGATTAATTCAATGGAGATTCAATGGTTCTCAGCTCTCTCTGCAACTACTCTCTGCTGGAATTTTCTCTCCGTTTTTTTTTTCCTCGAGAAAACAGATGAAACAGAAACCTATTTAATCTCCGACATAACAAATATTGTGGAGGTTAAAACCGGACTTTAAGACGTTGATGGATATTGAGCCCGTTGGAAAGATACCCCTGAAGGATGTTCGTGCAAAGCCCATGGATACTAGGGGCATAAATAACATTCCCACTAAAATTTATGCGTCCATTTTCAGATCTAGTGTTTGGATTAATTGTCTCGTCCCCCACCATTGGTGATCTTGGAGAATTAATGCAGAAAGAGAAAGAGTATTCAGTTTACTCTAGTAGTTGAAAGACTGAAATTGTCTGTAAGTAGCTTTTCCTGTTTCCAAGGCGCACTCTGCTCTAGTCTTTTCAGACTCTTGTTTCAAGCTAACTGTTCGGGTCTAACCTAGAGTCTACACTGTCTATTGTCTAGTCTTTTTTGTTTTCCAACTTGACAAAGTTTGACTCAGTTAAACATTTTAGTCCAACTAGACTCACTCCCTGCTTGAGAGACAAAAGAACCGCATAAAAATCGAAACTCCCATGCAACCACAAAAATTGAAACGAGACTTGGATTGAGTTTCATTGTTGATAACAGTTTGAACTCTGTAAAGCATATACATAAAGAACAAATTTATAATGTCCTAACTGACCCAATAAAACTAAGCTGGTGTGTAACATAGGCTGCAAATTTTCCCAAACAATTTATCTTCTTCACCCTACTCCGAATGCCTGTAACCAAAAGAACAAACCACATTAAGTACTAATTAATACTACTTATGCACATATCAAGTTCAGCTTCCCTGAATCTATTATAAATATCCATCACAAGATACAAAATATGCAAGAAGATTCACTATAATTAAGCAGGGTTACAGAAAATAAAAGACACTTGGTGCCATCATCTTTTCTAATAAATAAAACTAGTATAATTCAACAAATCAAGCAGATGATAATAGCGTCATATGAAACATATGGCAGGAAGGATAGGTTTTCTTACAAATGTACAATTGTTTCTAATCTTCCAATGGTATTTATTTAAGATACCAAACTGACTAGAAAAAAAAGAAAGTATGCAGTAGAACTAAAGGACAGAAGAGAGGTCTGTTTGTGTCTAGTATCAGTCAACTGATATATGCAGCATACTGCAAAGTGCAAACTATTCCAAAGTATAAATGAAACGAGGAGTGTGAAACCGCAATTACCATGGCCAACTCTCATTTTCAGGTTTAACAGATGCTGCTATAGTTATTCTCCTCCGCGGTCTTCCACAATAGTTCAATTCCATCCATGTGTGCCATCCCAACCACTGCTACAACTTTTCCTTGAAAATTTCTAAGATTTGTAAACATAAACTTGTCTCTATCTTCAATAATCACCTTAGACTGCCATTTAAACAATTTAGTTTTGTTACCTCGTCAAGAGCAAAATGTCAAACATAAGCTACTGTCTATTGCATCACAATAGCAGAAAAGCAAAAACAAATAATTTATCTATTCATGAATATGCTGATACAGTAAAGGAGGAGAGACTTGTGTTTCTTTCTTAAACTGGATGATGCCTTTACATGGTATAATTCAACTATGTATCTCAGGGGAACTTCAAGAAAAGCATAGACTAGAGTGGCAACTTACAATATCTGGACAACGTTTTTCTGAATGCCACTAATTTCCCGCACAAAGGATCTTGTATATTTTTCATGTACTAAGTCAGTATGAACGCTTAATCTATAATCACGATTTGCTTTCCAAAGCAAGCCAAACGTGGATGCTTTAGATAACTGTTGACATGTAACCTGCGAATAAAGTTATAAATTTATAATTCCTGAACTACAAAAGATAATGCACCAAAGAGAAAACAAAGAAAGTAAGGATTAGTACACCAATATCTTGATCAATGTAGAAACATCTTGCTCCCACTCTAGAAGATTCTTCAATAGCAACCTAGAAAACAAAGCCAAGGTTCTAATATGATAAATGCGACGCTCACAAATAAAACAAATCTAAGAAACAAACAACTTCATATGCATTTCAAAGCTTATCCCGTTCTTACCTTGAACTCCAGGCCAGATAAAATACCATCTGCGTCCAACCGGCGGCTCCGACAATTCAGAATAAAGATATAAATCTTCATGCACAGTCCACCTGGAGCTCTCATGGATTTGCGGAACAACTTATACAATGTATCCTCTTCAGGTTTCCAATTCACGAGCCCCTCGTAACGTGATGCACTTCTCTTGCACAGTTCAACCTGCATATAGACATTGTGGTTCTGTTCCTTATACATAAATCAAGAAAGTTCAAAGCTCAAGTAAAGTAAAGAAATCTTGTGCAGTACAAAGTTTTTACAAGACGCATCAGACGCATGTAAAATAAGTATACAACAAAGATCCTTGGCTGAAACTTAGGACAATGTAATAGTTCTAAATCACTATCTCTGTCCAACTAGAAACTATCAATTAGGCAGCAAAGCTGAAACCCAAACTGGACCTTGTAGAGTTCTAATGATCAAAAATGTTAGGACGTGTCGGGAACGTAAAAGGTTTCATAGAATATTTTTTGTAGCAGCATTAGAAAATCTTTAATTGAACCTTTAAACTGGCATGGGTTGGTAAGAGACCTAGGGGGAGGATGAAACTTATATCCAAACTGGACAATGGACATCACAACTCTAGGTAACTATAAAATAAAGGAAAGGAACTAGATAAAGATAGGAAAAGGCATAGGATTGAAGCCCATTTGAGTTGTTCCACATAATTATTACAAATATATGTCCCATCACTTAAGGAACAACATTAAATCCTAAGAACTGGACAATGGTTAGATAAGAATTGGGGGATGCTATAGATAATAAATCCTATTGGTTAGATAAAATGTAGAAAAGGTTTTGATTGCAATAACAGTTGATAAATCTCCATTTTGAGTCTCTAGTAAAAGGGCACTTATCGATTGAGAGTTGAGACTGGAACAGCAATCCATGCCATCTACTACGATAATTCAATGTCATGCGACCAAACACTTTCAAAATTTCTAATCATAAAGATCCCAAGTTTCCATTTGAAATAACCCAAACAAAATCCGTGAATGCACAACAAAGTCATTCAACAAGAACATGATGAAATGAAATTTGCGATGGAACTAATCAAAACATGATCAATTGTACGAGAATAACTATAAGGAGCGTTACCTACCGCAACTACATCAGGCCTTACATAATCGATCACCTACATTGCAAAATAACAACTGCATTAGCAAATAACATCTGAAAGGCATCAGAACATAAACATGAACAAAAAGATAAGTGAACCAATAATGTAAAATTGAAAATCCAAGAGAGTTAACAAGCTCCATAGAGGAGACATTTGTTGCCAAGATGGACCATGCAAGGTCATGAGGAGACAGAATGCATCAAAAAACACAAGCAAGCACACATAGCACAGACATAGCGATGTTAAAGAAAGAATTTCATTCTACTGAGAACACATGAATGCAACCTATAGAAGCAAAGAGAGTATACATAAGACACAATAAACGGAACAAGCATTTTTAACCATAGCTTAGGATCCTCTTCCTTCATGAGAGACTAATTAGATGATGGCAGTTCAACACAGACATATTATCTTTGTGCAACAAATTCATTATTGGTACTACTCACTTTCCCATTCAGTGGAAAAAAAGGGTTCCCCAATTTGCTATCAAGAACATAAAACCTGAACAAAATCAAACCCTAATCTTGAAGGGGGGAAAAAAGAAGAAGCAAACTTACCTTCTTGACAGTTTCAGCACTCTGTTTAGACACATGAACAGTTCCAACAAGATATAATTGAGCCCCATTGCTGGAATTCCTGAGAAGAACAACTTTACCATCAGTAGGAATCCCAGGAATACCATGTTGATAATGGGTTTCATCTTTTGCAGAAGAAGATGGTTGTTCATGGCATGTACTTTCGGAATTTGTTGAAAAAACCCTAAGAAAGTAATTGTAAATGCAAGAAGCCATGGATGCAAATTTCTGAATTTGAAAACCCACTGTCTGCCATCTTCTGATTCTTCTTCCCCGTCTTTTAATTTAATCATGCTCTTTGCGTTCTTTTGTCTGTTAACCAGTTTTAGTACGAAAATGCTTTTAGTCCTGCACACTGGATACTCCAGAAACAGGAAAATAAACGAAAGAAAAAAGAAACACCATTTCGTTGGGCCCCACAGTCCAGTAACAGAGTGGCGACGGTGGGCCCATATAACTAAAATTCACCAACCGGAATTTATCCCGTCAAAATCCCGGCGAGAAGTCCTCCAGTAGCTAGAAGGGTGCCAGTGCCAGACTTGCCATCTAACTTGTAGTTTTCGCAAATGTCTCAAACTCTCTCCTGAGGCTGAGATGGAGACCTGAGGCTGCCAGATTGTAGCTTTTAGAGAGACTTAATTTTCTCACTCAGAGGAAGACTATTAATCTTGGGTACAAAAGAGATTTATTTGATGCAGACAAACCTTGCATATATATCACCATCCATTCTCGTTTTGCATGTTCCACCTAATAACTCTCTAAAAGCCTACCTAAAAAGTTAGGTTGATGGCAATTAGGTGGAACATGCAGCACAAGAATGGCTAAATCTAGTATAGCACTCTTCCTAGTCTTCATAAAAGCCACAGATAGTTCTGACTTCAGTCAGGTGATAACTTGAAATTGTTTACTCATATAAGCCACTCTAGGTGATACTTCAGCCGATTGTTTTGCGGGGGAAAAAAAACAAACTATACTTCCATTACACCCACAATAATGAAACAAGAGTTATCTTGAGTTTCATTGTCAATAATATCATTTTGGATTGCAACAGTTTGGACTCTGTAAAGCATACTCCAATGTGCAACAGTTTGGAGTATATACTAAAACCAATGTGCAACAGTGAAAAAAGTTCTACAAAAATTCCTATTCGAAGAAACATAGGCTGCAGATTTTCCAACCGATCCGCCTTCACTCTGCCCCGAATGTCCTGTCAAAAAAAGATCAAACCAAATTAAGTACAAATTGTTATGCAAACAGGGAACACTAATTTCAGCAGCGCCAAACTTGTAAAAAATATTCAGTCACAAGATAGACAATATGCAAGCTGATACAGTCTGATTAAGCAAGGTTGTTTATGCATTGAACACAGAAAATAAATGGCACTTGGCCCGTTTCATCTTTTCTATAAATCTCTCCTTAAAACTACTATATCTTGTATCGTAGAACGCCAAGAACGGATTGCAAACTCGACTCCTTGGATCAATGGCTCGGTTGTATCCAGCGAATGAAAATGACAACATATGAAACACAAGGCATGAAGGATAGGTTTTCTAATTATACCGTAAAATTATTTCCAATCCTCGGAAGCTATCTTATTTAGAGTTCTAACTGACTAGGAGAAAGAAAGTATACCATGAAACTAAAGGATATCAGTCAAGTTAAATGTGCATCACACCGCGAACTTCGAAGAATAAATAAATCAAGGAGTATTAAAGAGAAATCACTGTGACTAACCCTCAGATTTAACAGGCGTTGCTATTGTCCACAATAGTTCAATTCCATCCATGTGAGCCATCCCAACCACCGCTACAAATTTTCCAGGAAAACATACAGGGCTCGTAAACGTATACTAGTCTCTATCTTCAAGCATCACCTGAGACTGCCATTTAAAGTGGATTCAGCAATTTTGCTTTGTTATCTCTCTTTGAAGGGAAAATGTTGAACACAAACTACTGTATATTGTATTGCAAGTATAAAAGCAAAAAGAGCATGAGTATAATTTTGGATCCAAGCCAGAAAAAGAAATCATGCTCTGATTCATCTTCCTTTAAAAAATCTAGAAAAGATAATGAACCAATGAGAAAACAAAGAAAGTAAGGATTGGTACATTAATATCTTGATCAATGCAGACACATAGTGCTCCCACTCTAGCAGATTCTTCCTTTGCAACCTGGAAAATGGAGCCAAGGCTATAATATGACATGGACACGATAGGCATACAAATAAAAAACTTTAAGCAATTGGCAAGTTCGTATGCATTGCAAAGCTTATTCAACAATTACCTTGAACTCGAGGCTTGGAAATACACCATCTACGTGCAACCCGTGGTACCAACAATTCAGAATAAAGATATAAATCTTCATGCACAGTCCACCTGGAGCTCTCACGGAACTGCAGAACAACTTGCACAAAGTATCCTCTTCAGGTTTCCAATTCATGATCCCGATGACACTTTCCAAGCACAGCTCAACCTGCAAATAGACATTGCAGATCAGTTCCATGAAATAAATCAAACAAGTTGAAAGATCGAGTAAAGTAAAGAAACCTTGTGCAGTAAGAAATTCTTACAAGATACATGTGAAGTAAGTCCACCACATAGTTCCTTCGCCGAAACTTAGGATAACATATAAGCTCAATCACTATTTTTATCCAAGTAGAAACTCTGAGTAAAAAGCTAAATTGTAGAGTTTTAATGATATATCAGTCGCTCTTATAGATTGAGACTGGAAAATGCAATGAAGATTTCATTCGAGGTGAGAATTGCAATTTATGCCGTCTACTATGAAAGGTCAGTGTTTATGTCATACCAAAAAACAATTTAAGCTGATCTTGAAGACAAACAATAAATATAACTGTAATGTGAGACCATTTCCTCCAGAACTGAATAGGGTAAATGAATGGCTAATTCAGGATTGCACAAGATCTAGAGGTATCTGCATAATAACACAAATCTGAAGTCAACCACTCAGGGCTTTAAGGAGCGAGAGAGGTCCCTCATCTCATGGGGGCATGACTAATTTATAAGGACCTAGTTATCTGTTTTTTACCTTCATTTAGTTACAGAAAGAGCAGCAGACAGAGCAGAAGCCTTTGTGACTATGTAGCATATCAATCTTACATTTATCTAGTCTACCAACGCTACTTCAAATTGAGTACTAAGGACACGCATTCTATAGCTGAACCTCACTTCAAAATCAGCTTCTTACATTCTTAGGATGTGGTGAGGCATATCAACTCGATAAATCCTAGTACAGCCGTTTTGGCATTTAACTTGGTCACTAACTAATTACCAAACCACTATTACCATGAGACCATTTCCAGATGAATTTTCAAATTTCTGATTATAAAGATCCCAAGATTCAATTTCAAATAACCCAAACCAAACCGGTGAACACAAAGACAAACTCATTCATCAAGGAATTGATGAAATGAATCTGCAATGGAACTAATCAAAACATGATCAATTGTATGAGAATAAGTATAAGGAGAGTCACCTACCACAACCACATTAGGCGATACATAATCAATAACCTATATTGCAAAATAACAACTGTGTTAGCAAATAGCAAAAGGAACCAACAATGTAACAAGGGGAATTCAAAAGAGTTAACCAGTTTCAGAAGGGTGAACATTTGTCATCAAAATAGAACATGCAAGGTCAATGATGCTGTTTTTCATGAAAAGACACAATAAAAGAGGACAAATAACATCAGGACTTAAGGCCTAAACTGATATACAGTACATGCTAAATTACCCACAAGTAAGCACACAAAGACACATAGCAGAGACACTGCATAGAAAGAAATTCACTTAACTGAAAACATACGAAAGCAACCTATAGAAGCAAATAGTGAGGGAAAGAAAACACATATAAGACAATAAACAGAACAAGCTTCTGTAACCATAGTTTAGGAACCTCTTCCTTCAGCAGAGACTACTTAGATGAGTGCTGCTCAACACAGGCCATATTATATGTGTACAACAGTACTTACTTTCTCATTCAGTGAAAATAAGAAAAGGGGGTTCCCCATTTTGCTATCAAGAACATAAAACCGAATCAAAACCTTAAGCAACTTTAACTTCTTGACAGTTTCAGCACTCTTTTTAGAAACATGAACAGTTCCAACAAGATAGAGTTGAGCCCCATTGTTGGAATTCTTGGGATATGTTAAACCTGCATTAAGATCTTTTATTTGATGACATTATCAAAAATATTCATCTATATGTCATTTCAATAAATTAAAGAAATTTTCAAAGGATTTCAAGCCCAAGGTCATTACAGTAAGAGAGAGTGAGGCGTGGGCCAAACACTTAATTCCCAAAAGAAAATACTTTTTACTTCTTGAAATGTTTCATTTTAAGTTATCTTATCATAATAAAATAAAAACCAGTTGGACAGTACACAAAGAAAATTAGATTCCAATTAAGGAATATGTTGCCATATCAAGAGATTTTGGAGAAATGATGAAATTTATTGCAAATCATCCTTCTAAATCTGATAGTGGAGATATTAAGTCAGAATTTAATTAAGGGATCCATTCTGATAGTATTTCCTAAAGTAATTTATAAAAATAAAACCAACATAGTAAGAAATCCCATAAAATTAATTGGACAAAATCAGATTCCAATAAAAGGCATATGTTGCCATATATACTACATGCATGCTCTTTATCACCTAATTTCTATTGTTAAATTAAGAGAATAGAAAAGCTCAGTTAGCCAGAAGTAAACTCTCATCAGTTAAAACCTAATTTCACCAACAATGCCAAAATCATTTAAAGTTTTAGTATTTCTCGTCATCTTCACTCTTACTTCGCTTTGTGCACATTCAGTTGATGTTACTATGCAATATGATTTAGATTATGAGGTGGGAGGTATTTGGTCAAACGAAAAAGTTGTTACTGTGCAAAATGATATAGATCCAAAAATAGCTTTAAAAATCCATTGTTGGTCAAGCGATGATGATTTGGGAGAGCATACACTACATTACAAACAAAATTTCATATGGAAGTTTAAAGTTAATTGGAAGAGAACTACTAAATTTGTATGTGATTCAAGTTGGACTAGTGTTGATGGTGGATACCACAGTGCAAATTTTAGCGCTTACCAAGCAAAAAAAGATTGGAAGAAACATTGTAGAAATCATTGTAATTGGAGCCTTCGTCAAGATGGTGGCTATTATGGGGGTGGTTGGCCTGAGCCGGACAACGATATTCCCTTTCAAAAGATGTTTTCTTACTAATTCCGTGAAGGAATACTACTTGGTGTCATTTGGTTAAGTTAATATTTCAATTTTAGGTGGTATTAATTATTTTTTCTTTATGTGTTTGTGTTTCTTGATGCATTTGCTTTTCATGGAAATCAAATATTTATTGAAAAATTAATAAAAATAATTACATGTATTTATTGAACCAAATATTTGTTTGAATTTCTTAGCGTAGCCGTAGACTGTTACCACCAAAGAGAATACGGTTTCCCTTAGAATAAATGTCATCATCTTAAGAATGGTTTATACAGTCAGATCCCTTTTGCAGTATTACATCCTTTAGAACTAAGGAACACCTAGAACAATTGACAGAGTAACCAACGTACAACAGTTGAAAACCAAACAAAATATTCATTTATAATCTTATGAAGGAAATAGATCAAATATTCTTGCACGAGATAAGAATGAAAAAAACATCATTAAAATTTGAGTACTTCAGTCACTTGTAAATGGATGAGAAACTAAGGGTTGTTCTACACCAACATGATTATAAAATCCTCTATGTGACAGAAAAAAAGAGCTGGGATTTGCATGGGTATCTTAGGTCTTAGGATCAGATGGGGACTATTGCTATAATCCTGTGCCAAATGCAAGCTGAGATAGATGGCACAAACCAATTTCGATTAACATGAGGAAAAAAAAAAACCAGAGAAAGAAATCAAACAGGAAAGGGATAATAATGCACTTACTATGAACAAAACTGATCATCTGTTAATCTCAGAAGCTTTATCTGCATCAAAATGTCTCTGAAAAAATAATTCTTCACATTGTTTCCAATTTCTTGTTGAGTAGAAAAGGATACCCTTTTATCAGAGACCTTAGAATTCTGTAGATGCTGATTAAGCAGATGAGTAGAGAACTTCTGATCAGACCACATTGACTGAAATTTCATTTTACTAAATGTTAGATTTAAAAATAGTCATATTACCTCACAGAAGAGAAGGTTATAAGAGCTAATGTGATCAAATTGCCGTTTAACTTTTCCGAGTCCGGACATACCAGCAATGGACGCCTTGGGTCGGCTTGGCCTGAAAAGCAACAAAAATCCTTTAAGAATATATTTCATCATGCAATGAATGGGAAAAATCAAAAATGGCACTACAGTTTTTCCATGTGAACTTGCACCCTCTTTATTCCAATTGTAAAGTCACATATTCAGCCTGATCCTAGTTAGGGAAGATGAGAGTTTCGACAATTTTATCCACTTGAGCAAAATAATAGAAGGGGGTGTATATTCTACAAAGTCTCAGGTCCCTTTTGCAGTATTACATCCTTTAGGACTAAAGGGCATGCCTAGAATAACTTTTACCAAGACCAAAGGACATTCCTAGAACAATTGATAAAAGAAAAGTAAGCTCATTAAGAAATTTCCACTCTCGAGTAGCTACCATACAACAGTTGAAACAAAACAAATATTTACTAAATCAAATGAAGAAATAGATCATATATTCTGCAAGAATGAATCCATCTTGCAAGAGATAAGAATGAGAAAAACTTCATCAAACTTGGAGTATTTTTAGTCACTTATATAATTGGAAGAGCAAATAAGGTTTCCTCTTAAGTTGCAGAACTGAAGAGCTGGGAGTTGCATGGGCAATGTAAGTCTTAGGATCAAATGGGGACGATATTCAGACAACTCACCATGTGTTCATACGCGATGCGTGGTAGTTCATGGTGACCATCGACTGGCCTGATACTTGACAGGGTAATACCCGAATACCAGTCATTGTATTCCAGAACCACAGCACTGTTTCTTTCTTTCTGGGCGTTGATTCGCATCTTCACCTTCTTTCTCTATAGCTGCTATATCCCTGCAGAACCTTGTCTCTTGCATTGATGGAGTCCTGCAAATCCTTCTGTATCGCATCTCGATTTGGTGGCATCAGTTTGCCTCACTATCTCCTGCTTTGTATGAATTCATAGGCAGTTTTAACAATTTCGTTCAACTGACAAAAAAATATACACAAACTTAGTACATGAACATGCCTGTCATCCCAAAAGTTTTAAGAACCAACATGGTTCCCCGTATTAGTTCATTACGGATATGATTTGTGTTGTATATGTTGTTAACTAAGTTGAACTCAGAACCTCATCCACTTGGATCAAGACAAAGCATGAAAGCTGCAGGTAAAGCCAAAGAATCAAAGGCAAACACCATGTGACGTTTACTGCCATGCAAGCACAGAAAATGCAGTTCAAGGTCCAGCTGCAACTCATACCATTAACAATAACTCACAACTGTACAGACACTTCAAATCAGAGATAACTATAACAAACATTTGACATTTATGACCCCAAAATCTCAATACAAACAATAAAACAAGCAAAACAAAAATGTTGACAAATAGCAGATACACACATATTCAACCCCCAAAAAATAAGAAGTAGATCATACCTTTAGCTTAATGGCCTCTGATTCGGCCATCATTCCATTCAATTCCTTTCTAATAAGGAACGCATGCTTCTTCATCTCCTGATCTAAATCAGAAATCTTGCATGTATGAAACAGCTCCATGCGTTCTGAGCTCTTCATAGATCTCAGACAGTTTGCCTTTTGAATCCTGGACATTCGAAAATCTTGAGTCAGATTCAAGTACTGGAAGAATTCCATCAAATAAAGTCGGGACATTTCATAGTTATGGTGCATGCTGTCAGTCCTACCCCGTTCCGACCAGCCACAGTGTAGCGGGATGTAATAAGGTCTCTCTTTCTGGTTCTGGAAAGGAAGGAAGCGTTCAAATATCCAGCACTGTACATGAAAAGGCCATTGTATTAACTTTTATCCGTCTAGAAATTTGACATAGTATGTTATGAAACTCAAATTACTTTCTGGTCTCATAAAGAAAACAAAACCAGCTTGTAAATGTCCCTATTAAAATCCAGTCACAAGCTCACAGCTAATACATAGAAAACAAAACCAATTTCTATTGACATGAGGAAACAACCAATAAAAGAAAATCAAATAGGAAAGGGATAATGCACTTAGTATGAGCAAAACCAATCAAAATTCTTTTTACTAATAAAGATATAAACAGATTTAAAAAGAAGTTATGTTACCTCTAGGAAGAGAAGATCATATGAGCTGACATGACCAAATTCCCGTTTAACTTTTCCGATTCAGCACAAACCAAATATAATTATCAACAATTTTTCTTCCAAATTCTTCCATATCTTTTCTAGAAAAAAAGAGAGAGTATATTTGTTGATATTTGGATCAACTAATAACTCTGATCTATCTACTAATTTCATAACCAGGTAAAGAATTTCTATTATTATTATGTGCTGGACAAATGCAGAAAGAAGAAGGTTTCAATGTGGCAAAGAATGGTAATGGAGAAGAGAGAAGAAATATCCATTAATACACTTTAAAGTAATTAGTTTTTCCTTTTTTTTAAAAGTGCATTCTCTAGTCTTTTCATATTCTCGTTTCAATAAGCTAGCTGCATGTCTAGTATTCTCGAAACTCGAATCCACTATCGTGGTTTCTCTTCGACTAGTCTTATCCAACCCCACTAGTCTTTGATTAGGCTCCTAGATACCTGTCAAAAGTTTTCGTATAGGAAATGACAGGAAAATAAATGGCACTTATCAACGGACAACAACCAATTTACTGTAGTACACTAGTACCAATTTTTTAATCAGATGTTTGAACGTTGGGTTTTAGGTTGGGGAATAAATTTTTCCCAGACTCATGAGATCAAAGATCTGACTTAAAAAAAACAAAATTTCACTCGGAGCCAAATGAATCAGATCTATAACTATTATAAAGGGAACACCCCTTAAGCACAGTAAGTGAAGCTGCAAATTTCAAAAATCCGAATTTGCCCTTGAATGTATAATATTATCAAAAATATCATTTAGATTAAGTGGGGTTATAAAAGTAAATATGAAAACAAATTGGAACTTAGGAGAGAATCGAGGGAAAATGTATCACGTGCCAGGTCCCATGAAGGGGTAAACAAAAGCAAAATGTAAGTTAAAGGAGTAAAACATTTCCTGTCACGGTGACCATCCACACATCCTAGATAACCATCCACAAAAATAAAAACCTAGATAACCATCCACACATCCTACTTTGACATATATCAATAAGTACTAAAAAAAGAAGCAGCAGGTTTATAATAATATATGATCCAAAACACACTAAAAGTGACCCAAATTTTACTAATTACTTTGTTTATTACTTCTGATTCTGAATTGCCAATGTCCTTGTAGCTAGCCTGTGTTGCCTCTTTGCTTTGTGCTTCTTGCCATTTACATGGTCAATCAAACTTTGTTCAGATGTCATACTCACATCACAGATATGACAAGTAAATTCCTTGTAAGGTGCCTTCTTTGAATTACTTGGAATAATAACTGCTAATGAATTAGGTTCAAGTACTGATGATGCTTCTTTCTCTCTGTGTTGCTTTCCCATGATATGGGCTTGAAGATCTTGTTCAGATGTAACACTCACCTGGCATAGATCACAAGTCCATTCCTTTCGATTGATACCAGATCCTCCTACAGCAACAAGTTTCCCATTGATCCTAGCAAGACTTGGGGTCGGCTTTGCCTGAAAAGCAACAAGTCCTCTTAAAATAAATGGCACAATCTTATGAATTGTAAAAATTGAACTAAAATCTTATAACGAAATAGATCAAATGTTTCTGAAAGAAAAAATCCACCTTGAAAGAGATAAGAATGAGAAAAAGCTCCATCAAATGAAACCAGCCACAGCTGATATATTGACATGAGAAAAAAACCAAGAAAAATAATGCATGCACTTACTACTTCTCGCTGGAGCATTAACTCTCTCTCAATCGCCAGCTCTTTCTTCACCTCTGCTTCTAGTGTTTGCAATCTCATCATTTCTGCTGCTATAATTTCTTCTCTAATCCGTTCTTTTTCTTGTTCTCTTTGAATCATTTCAAAAGAATTTGAAGTTGTTATCGGTTCTGAAAATCTTGCCTCATTCATTACATAATCACCTAAAGAAATCATACTATGTGGTGGAAAACTTGAACCCATGGCAAATGCAGAGAGTGAGAGAGGAGAGAGGACTAGAGAATGGTTTCGATATCGAATGAAGCGGAAGAGAGAAACATATAAGTGAATTTGTTTCATTGCTCTGGTGTAATTAATACCCTTAATTAATCTTTTATCTTTTCAAAATTCATTTTCTAGTCTTTTCATATTCTTGTTTCAAGCAAAGTGCATGCTTGTGTAGTCTTTTCGAATCCATTTAGAAATCTAAAAATACCAGACTAGTCTTATCCACCTCAACTGAGATGGACGGACACCTCGATGCTTCTACGGAATGTTATTCTCTTTGACATACTAAATGCCAGGAATTTTCTTAGCGTCTGAAGGAATGGCTAGTCTGGTTGCTTTGGAATGGGCTCTTCTTTCGGTGTACCGGTCGTGGAGAGACGAAATCTAGGCCGAAGCAAGGCTCACTTTTGTTGAAAACTTTTTGTGGGGCAGAATTTTAATATTCAGACGGCTCCGGATCGTCTGCTGCAATTTCCCTATGTTCCTCTATTCCACCCAATCTCAAGCCGCCATGTGTAGCTACAAGTTTACAAATTTAAACGTAATATACTTGACTAATTGAACGGATTTTCAAAGAGAAAAAAAGAAAATATTTGAAGTTCTTCAAAGGAACACGATGGAGCACAAAATTTACATAGCTCGGATTCTCAAGAGAATCCATGAGAGTTAAATTATAGATGAAGTTCTTTATTTTAACATAATATATCTTTATAGATTTTACACACGAGAAGAGGATTCTCTAAGAACCTTGATGCGATTATTATCAGTACAATTGGATTATTTTTTTTTGAGTGTGAAAAAGAAAACCAACATCGAGGACATGCAACTACAATCACTATTATTTACTCTTAATATTTTGTTTTGAAATTAGAGCATCTTAGTTCTTCCTTGTTTTCCCATTACACAGGCAACATGGTGAGGTGATGATTCTAATTATGATCACATGGTCCTTGAATCTAAGTTTGTTGTGACGGACTTCACGGTTGACTCTATATCACCGTCTAAGTAATATAGTTTTCGTTCTAACTTTAGTGATAGATTTATCACATTATCGGAATGCATAACATTACATGTACATTCATCCCCTTCAAATTGATCGACAATATTTTTGTTCATCATAAAATCATGATCGACAATTACTAGGGTAAAGATTCAGGAGTATTCTATGGACGGAACGGAAGAGATGATTAAGGGGATACTTATTTCCTTTTTTCTTTCACTGTGAAGATCCGTTAAAATAGGCGGTCTGAGAGTGGGTGGAATAGAGGAACAGGGAGAAATCGCAACAGACGATCCGGAGCCTATTCAGACTCCCTTCCAAACTCAATTTAAAAGCGTAAAATATAAACGTTTTCTTTTGAAGTAATAAATCAAGTACTTAATTGTCCGTTTCTCTTACCAGATTCCTTAACCGAAACTCAACTGCTACACACCGACAACTTCTATTCCAAGATGTCCCGATGGGGAAATGGGCGGACGAGATCAAGGCTCTCAACACTGATGGGTACTAGGCATATGTGGGTCCCATTTCTTATTTAACGGGAGAAAATTCTAGATAAAGAATCGGTCAATGTATCATTTCTCATAAATTAATATTTTTCCGATAATTAGCGAATATGAGATTTATTCCCAATTTTTCCAACAAAAAATAAAAAAATAAAAAATAAAAAAAAATATAATAACCGGTTAGACTATGGCATTTTAGAAAAGAGTATAATGCGATTGTAAAGCTTTTATCTTTCGGGATAGTCATGCAAACTCGGCATAGATAAATCTAGGCCCATCTTAAATCCTGTCGAGGAAGTATCACATTGATGAATTTTTTTATGATGATTTTAAATTTGGACCTTCTTTCATGCTTAATTTAAAGGGTCTTGTTACCTATGCACCGTGCATAGGATAATATAGCATTAATTATGTCTTTTGGTCTTGGATTTCCAATTTGTTACTTCAAGTTAATGCAATTTTATATTAATTAAAATTTGTTAATAAATACTATTATTATTTCATAAATACCCTTAAGTGTTAAAAAAATATTTAATGCAAATACTTTCCCCTCCCATCAAAAATGAAACAATACCATTACAATAATAGTTGATTCGATATCTATAGGGCATGGATATCAATAATGTCATATGTTTGAACACAGTAGAAAAAAGTTAGCACACGAACACAAATCATTTTTTCACCGGAATATAAGATTAAAAAGAAAAATATATGCCCGGTAATTGTGATATTGTCATAGGTGTTATAACGGCAAGGGATTCCGAGGGGCAAGGAAACCTATATATTTCATTTGACGATACAGGGTAAGTGGAAACTTAAATATTTATTTGCGTTCAATTTATTGACAAAGATGTGGAACTGCTCCATGAGAGAAAATGTAAGTAAGATGCGAGCAGGGAGTTGCTGCTAGTATACATGGTCGGTTTATTAATTCAAGCAAAACCACAAAATAATGAAAGTGATGAACAAACTCAAGGGCAAACATGGAAATTCGTCCCATCTAATATTTTATATCCACTGGAAATTTAATGAAGCTAGGACTATTATATTCATTAAAACATTAATGCATCTATCCTGTGCATGGGTGCATATGATAACATTTGCCTAATTTAAAAATGTAAGAAGTATCACATTGATGATTTTTTTTATGAGGATTCTAAATTTGGACCTTCTTTCATGCTTAATTTTAAAAATGTAAAATATAGTAAATGTTTTTGAAGAAATTAATTAATTTTTTTCCTCCATAAAAGTCTCTAAGCTAAATAAGAGTAATTTAATTTCTCATCAAAATATATTATCTCCCATGTCTCATTCCATTTTAGACCACATTCACAATTTATTTTATTTTTTGATAACCAAACAAGGGAGGAAAACAACAGAAACAAAAGAGGAAACTAAGGGACCCTACCAGTCCTTACATCATTCAGAATAGTATAGATTCGAGAAGATGTCCACCACAGGTGAGCATTATGCTGGATAGCATACTTTTTGATTTTATAAGCAGTAGAATTGGCTCATCGATGAACGAAACTAAACTCTACATCTGACAGAGTTGAGCGCAGAGTATGGATTCTCTCAATGATGCCAAGAATCCTCCAAGGAACGTAGCCTAACCATTAAGAACAAGCTTGGTAAAGGGGCGGCATGAATTGGTAGAGGAGGCAAAGTGTGATAGTAATGTCCCTCTTATTAGTTAGGGGGTGTCCTATAGGGATGTAGATTGACTAGATTACCCTTTTCGCCTTAAATTAACCAAAATCAAATCAATTTTTTTTTAAACCTAATAAATCAGAAAAAATCAAATTAGTTTTTTTCATCTTCTTCTTCATCTTCTCTTCTCCTCCATCAATCCTAACCTCCATTAAAAGAGAAAATTTCATCGTCTTCGATTAATCGACGCGATTTGAAAAATGTTTGGAAAAACCCAGGTTAGGGGTTAGTTTATCGTGTTGGATTTAAGTTAATTTTGTATCAAAAATTAGAGTTACGTATGAAAATTGAAATTGAAAATTTACGGGTTTATGCCGATTCGGTTGGTAATAACTCAATTCTGAATCAGAATCGGAGATTTTGAAGAACATACGGTTGGTAATAGTTCAATTATGGGAACATTATTTAAATACCCCTAGTATAGGACCCCTTCTAAAATACCCTTATCATCTTTACAAATACCCCTGAGTATGAAAAAGCCCAAACCCAAATTGTAAGATTACTAAAGAGCCCTCTAATAAATGTAAATAACCGTGCCGCATGATAAAAACGGCGACTATTTTCATTTCAACCCATTCTTTCTCTCTCCCTCTCTCTCACGTTTCGAGAAAAAAGCCAGAAAAAATCAAGAAAAAAACGCATAAGAAGTTCAAAATATAATCACGAAAACGATAAGAAGCGAGTAGATCGAAGTTTTTTTTGATTTAGAAGAGCAAATTCAACTGAAAACCGAAAGAAAAATCGATTTCATTAGATTTGAGAGATGCGGTGAATATCAATAGCAAAAAATCGAAGGTAAACATACTAATTTGTGTTTTTGGTGTTTCAATTGATTTCATCTTCATCAAATTCGATTTTTAGAGTTTCGAAATGATTTTATTCAAAAAATCTTGTATTCCCTTCGATTTATATTTTCGGACATTCTTGATTCATACTAATTTGCTTCTATTTCATGTTGCATGTGATGAAAATCAACTAAATCGGCGATTGTTGGTGATAAAGAAATAGAAGACTTTCGTTGGAATTAAGAAAGGTAAAAAAACTTTTATCATTGATTTTGATTGAGTTAGGGTTTTGAATTAGTAGTCTATTTTGTTTCGATTCAAAGAACATTAGTTATTTAGGTTGTTGATTCAGTTATTAAAGCACAAGCTGTTTTAGGGATTTCATGGTTTGATGGTTTACGCATCTTGTTTGAGTGTTTGATGGTTTGATGATTTACGCATTTCGTTTCATAAGATATTTTACTACACATTTTGGAGAAAAAACAACTGTACTAGTTCACTTCATTTTTGGAGGCAACTTATGCTAGTTGTTCCCATTTTTGGAAGCAAGCTGGTACTAGTTGCCTTCATATTCTTAGTCATTTTTGGAAGAAAGCGGTACTAGTTGCCATGGAATGCCTTATGAATGCGATGGATCATGTTAAATTAGTACTTGCACATGGTAATGATTTTGAGAAATTTGTTGGCTAATTATGCTTTAATGATGGTGAAACATGTTATCAGTCCATTTTTGCTAGTTTTTGACTTCATTTGTAGAGACAACTCTGTTAGTTTCTCCCATTTTTTGGAAGCAACTTAAGATAGTTATGCTAGTTGTTCCCATGTTTGGAAGCAAGCTGGTAGATGTTGACTTCATATGGTGATACTAATTTCATTGGATTTACTATTTGTTCCAGTTTGCAAGCAAGTTGTTACTAGTTGCCTTTGTATTTTGGAGGCAACTTATGATAGTCGTTCCCAGTTGTTGTCATTTACGGAGGCAACATAGGATAGTTTTTGTAGTTTCTCTTATATATGGAGACAACTTGAATTAGTTAGCTATATTGAGATATCATGCTAACTATTCCTATTGACTTGAACAACATTAGTATGAAGAGGACGTCGCCAAGATTGAAGATAATGCCAACCGGCTCTGTAATGAATGCTCGAAACAACGAAGCAAGCGAAAGCTGCGATATAGTTCAACAAAGAAAAGGTATGAAAAAGAAAACATATAAATCTTCTTTTGATTAGGCTATCTGCATCTATGTATTAGATGTTAATTGGATAGCTTGCATGATTGCGGGTAAAAAGAAGAAGCTAGAAACGACGTTAGCATATAAATCTGGATTATTACCATTGTTAGATATGAGTTACTACTTGTATAAAGTATTGAAAGACAAGCCAACACATGTGAAATCCTTAAGAGAGTCTCCGTCGGGGTTTAGTTGAACCATTCTTTAAAGAAGAACAACAAAACAGGCCTTCAAAAGACATAACAATTTGAAAGAGATGTATACACTAAGATTCCTCAAGCTATAGAGATGCTTCTCGGTTGCCATGATAGTGTAGTAGTGAGGAAGAAGGTGAAAGTGGGATTTGTTTTTAATAAGAAGGTTTATGTTCCAACAACGAGATGACTTTCTTTGTTTTCTTCAATGTTCAAAGAAGGCTGAAGATGATGAATTGAAGAAGAAGCGAGTAAAGTAACTAAAGAGCACATAGATTTCTTGCATAAACATTTCCCCCAGTACAAGGCAAAGACTACAAGATTACAAGGCAACGAGATCGATATGGTGTTGAGAGAAGAAGCTGAAAATGGAAAGGACCCGACATTGTTTCGATTTTCTTTGGCATGTGGTTGTGCCTTTGTGTTCTTCTTCACGGATACTAGTGGAGGCTACTTTACCCAGAGATGGTTGCCATACATGTTCTCCATGCATAGAGTGTCGTGGCCAGACCACATAGTGAAATATTTGATGGATAATATCAAGAAACCAAAAGGAAAAGATGGTCTTAAACGTGTACACAGGTGCATACCATTTTTGTTGGTAAAAAAAGAAATGAAAAATTGTTGACAAGATAATCTTGATCAAAAATGTTTTGAGAAACTTAACTAACATTTTAATTTTTTTTGTTTACAGTATTGGTTTTGGAGCATAGCAACTACTACCAAAGCGACAAGGATTTGAACATTCAATTCCAAGATTCACCGGTGGCACCAACTAGATTTGTGCAACAAGTTGACGGTAAGAGAAAGGAAAGATAGTGACGGGATTATGGTATTCCCTAAAGAATTTCTTGTAAGTAAAAATTCTTATGCTACTTTAGTGAATCTTCATAAAATGAAAGCAACTTGAACAAGTTGTCTCCATAAAATGAAAGCAACTTGCTCAAGTTGTCTCCATAAAATGAAAGTAACTTGCTCAAGTTGTCTCCATAAAATAAAAGCAACTCGATCAAATACGCATAAAATGAAAGCAACTAGATCTTGCATAAAATGAAAGCAAATTGATCTAGTTGGTTTTGAAGTTGAAGCGAGATAGTTTACTCAAGTTGTATATTAACTGCGACTGATTTTTCAAGGAAAAAATCTTTGACTAATTTGGAACTCTTGTTTCTGAGATGGCATTCAGAGACGAGCTGACACCAAATGAGCAAACTGACTCACTTGCACGAATTGGTAGAAGAATTACAAATAGAAAGGGCATTGACAACTTTGTTGTACAATTTACTTCAAGAAGAGAGGCTAAATGCCAAATTCCTTGAAGCGAAAACTTTTCACTTCAAGAGATCTACTATAGGATTGAAGGGAGAGATGAGTTCTTAAGGAAGTTCATTGATGACAACAAGTTCCTTCGAAGCGTTTATGAAGCCAACAAGGATAAAATTAATTTGTGAGATGATCAAAAGCAACACATGGCTGACGTTTACAAGAACTTGCGGGATTGGGAGGATTTGAAAAACACACGAAGAAAACCTCTCAAGGGAGAAGAAGTACAAGCGGTGGAGCTCAATGTTTTATGGTAGAAGAATCAACCAGAAACAGATCCTACGAAAATGTAGCGAGCAAGAAGATAATGTAGGTGAAACTTGACAACGGTTCAAGAAGAAAATGCTAATAAGAGAGTGCGGGTGAGCGAAGAAGAAATCGCTCAAGATTATGAACAACAAAATGAAGATGTTGAAGATCACCAACAAAATGAAGATGTTGAAGATCACCAACAAAATGAGAAAGAATCCGTACCAGAAAAGGAGGTTGTTGAGGAAGTCAAGGCGACGAGAGAAAATGCGAGATGAGACAATGCACATGACCAGAAGAAAAATCTATTCTTTGAATCGGCAACACCACTACTTCAATAGTAAAGCCAACATTTGTGAGAGAATATTCAGCGAGGTAGACATGCCCGATAGTTTGGATGAGTTGATGCGAGAATGTGAATATAGACGAGATAAGCTGAAAAATATTTTGCTAACATAGAGCAAGAACCGGTTAGAGAGGAAGGAGAAAAGAGGACTCCAGTTGCACAAGTTGAGAAAGAGCATGCAGTAGAAAGGTAAGATGCATTTACTTTAGTCTTATGTTACTTTAGACCTGTTAGAGTAGATTATTCTTGAATGCAACTTGTTAGAATTGTCCAAGTTTATTCTGGAATGCAACTTGATCAAGTTAAGTTAACTTATGGAAGCAACTTCATGAAGTTGCTTTCGGTTGTATCAAAAATATTGGAAGAAACTTGCTCCCGGTTGTGTCCAAAATGTGAGATCAACTTCTTCAAGTTGCCTCAACTACTTGCTTTAGATTGTTTGTTGTGTTTTAAATGAAATTTTTAATGAATTTGCGGGAAGTAACATACTCTCCAGCTTGCACCAAGCAAGAACAAAGAATGTGCGCAAGACAACTCAAATGAAAAGACATGTCTAGTTGCACCAGTGGATAAAGAAAATACATGTCCAGTTGAAAATGAGGAAGAGCAAGAAAAGACAAGTACAATTGCAATGGAGGAAGACCAAGTTGAAAGAACAAGTGCGGTTAAAATGAATGAGGAACAGTTGGAGATGATAAAGAAAGGACAACTCCAATTAATCAAGAAGATGTAATAGAAAGGTAGATTCATTCATTTTTAAGATTAGATTGCTAAATTTAGTAGTAAATAATTAGGAATCAACTTATTCAAGTTGTCTCCATGTGATTAGGAATCAACTTATTCAATTAGGAAGCAACTTGCTTCAAGTTGTTTCCATATGTTTAGGAATCAACTTGCTTCCATATGTTTAAGCAAGGTTGTCTCCATACGTGGAAGCAACTTCCTTAAAGTTGTCTCCTCTCCTTGTATTCAGTGTATTATGTTTTTAATGAATTTTTCCTTTAATCCAAATTGCGGGGAAAGTAGGATATCTGCACAAGAGAATGAGGGTGAAAAGAAAAAATCGGATGAAATGTTTGTTGTTCAACACACTCCAACATGTGTGCAAAACCAATACTTTGAAGGTCAACTTTTGATTTGCATTTGGATTCTCCGGCAGCACAAGTCCCATCTTCTCAGATAATTGAACCAAAAGCAGTTGAAGATAGTGACTTATCAGAAACTGAAGAAAAAGCTGAAGAGAAAGCTGCTGTTGGTTCTATTATTAAAAGAGTCAAAAACGATCAAGGGAGAGGAAGAGGAAAAAATTAGGAGATGAATTCTTTGGAACAGGGTTTACAGAAAAAGAACAAGAAACAACGGGACGGTGCGAGTTATTGACTTGGAAGCAATCGAGTACATCGATCCAACACCTCCTCAATCAAAACCACTCAGGCCTGCACAAAGTCTTAAGCTTTGGGGAGATTGCAGCGAAGATCAACAAAAAATACTCCAAGAATTCTGCGAGGATGCCACAGAAGGGTAAAAAAACACTAAGCCTTTTATCTTGCTAGTTTTATTTCTTGCAGGTTCCTTGATTTTGCAATATTGATGTTTGATGCTAGTAATGCAACATCACATGATGTTTCTTTGTGTTTTTGGATTATGCGAGGCAAACGGCTTGTTCTGCGTAGAATAATGAATATCACATTCAGAACAGTTCATCAAAATCTATTGGATGATCTCTATATCGATAGTGACATCGTAGAATTCTACACCGATTCGAAATCGAAGATGGAAAACGTTTACGCCAATAATCCATACAACAAGCATGTAATACTAAATACCAATCTTTTGGTAAGTCACTTTTTATCGATAAATTATGCACTAGTTAGTATTAACAGATTTCATGTTATTTTGACTTGTAAAAACTTTTTGCAGAAATAAATTATATGTATCTTTTTGTTTTTTAAAAACTTTTTCAATGATGCAGAGATACGTGCAAATATGCATGGACAATGGAGACGAGAATGCAATAGAAACAAGTTTAGTAGCGAGATTATGTGAGGGCTAATTACAAGTTGGATGCCAAGAACAAAATGCTGATGTTTCCATTGTGCATGAAATCGCACTGGGTGTTGCTGGTATTACATGAAGGAGTTTGGAAGATATGCAACTCTATGAAACAGAGTCCATTGTTGTCGGGTCACTGCATACACTTACAAAGCCACTGAGCAAAGTTCTAAATGAGATTGGACATCGAGACAAAGGTGGTAATGAAATTGTTCACACATTGAAGGTTCCTAAAGTTCTTCAACAGCAAGAACACCCTGACTGCGCAATATTTGTTTGTGTTTTTATGAAGATGTTGGTGAAATACCAAGAATTCGGTGATTACGGCGAGGAGAGGAAAGAAGAATCAATATATTGGCCACTTTAACAAGAAAAGGATCAAGATGGCGTTCATTATCGGCTACAAGCTGATGAATGGAAGAAACAGAAAGACACAAATTGAGTCAGATTGTGATATATTCCGGTAGTACTAAATGACGAGAGACAACTTGTTAGTATTACCTAGAATTATCTGATTGAACTACATTTGTTAGTATTATCTAATTTGTTAGTATTATCTAGTATTATTCTGATTGAACTACATATTACCATTGGTTGTTAACATTATGTTGGTATTATCTAATTAAAGTACACTTCTTAAAAATATTGTCTAGTTAAAGCTTGAATGGTTTGATTATTTCCCTTGATTATTTTCAGTGTTGCAATGTTTCTATATGCTTACGAGGTTTGCATAGGTAAAAAATACAGAGAGACAACTTGCAGATATGTTTCCCAGAATGGAATAAACTGTAACAAGTTGTCTCCATAAAATGGAAGCAACTTGCAGAAGTTGTTCCCAGAAATGGAAGCAACTAGAACAAGTTGTCTCCTTCAAAAAGGAAGCAACTTGCAGAATCTGAGAAAATAACCAACAAAACAAATAATATTTGTAAACCCTTCCATTCTTGATTATTTTCAGTGTTGCAATGTTTCTATATGGTTACAGGTTTGCATAGGTAAAAAAATACGAGAGAGACAACTTGCGAGAAGTTGTTCCCGAGAATGGAAGCAACTAAAACAAGTTGTCTCCATAAAGTGGAAGCAACATGTAGAATCTGTGGACATAACCAACAAAGCAAAAAAAAATATTGAGACCAAAATCATTTCATAACAAAGCTGAGAACAACTAAGAATGTAACATTATCAATTAAAAAGACAAAACCAAGTTCATATAAGCATGAATCACAAAAGTTCAGTAAGCACATGAAAGAAACTAGCAAAAAGATGTCTCCATATGTGGAAGCAACTTGCACAAGTTGTTAGAACATGGAAGCAAGTACCAATGATTGTCTCAATAAAAAGGAAGCAACTAGTAAAATTTGCCTTCAAATAGAACAACTTGCCTTCAAATCTGTAACCATAACCAACAAAATTTCCATGAAAAAAATAAAAATTCTCAGACCCTGCAACAAACTAAAGAACAATAACTGATTTCATAACAAATGCAGGATAAAAGTTGTACCAGTATCGATTAAAGACAAACCAAATTCACATAAACATGAATCACAAAGTTCAGTAAAGCATGAAAGAAAAGGTTCAGAAAAACATAAAACAAACTGAAACAAATGCAATTGAGAGATTTCATAGGAACATCATCCTGTAGAACCTTCCAATCCTAGACTGATTCTTGAATACTGGTGGGCGAGGGGCCAATGGAGCACTACGGCATGTTCTACGATTATGGTATACAAGCATTCCACAGCGACCACACCTTCTCTTCTTGCGTATTTTCTCACGGTAACTGCGTTTACGAACAGAGTTTGGCCTTCCAACTTGTGGTCCAACAGGGGGAGGCATGACGTATTTGGTACGGGAAATCTCATCAGGTTTGTCACCATCAGGGATGGGATAGATAGGTTTTGAGTACAAACCTCTGTAGCATTCAGTGGTGTAGTAAGGTGAGATGTGCTTGTACACCTCCTCCTCGCCAATCTGCACCATAGCTTTCACCGAATGACTGCAGGGGAAGCTGTGTTTTTGCCACCAGTGACAAGTACAGGTCTGCGAGTCCAAGTCAACAGTATGCTTCGCAGTACTAGTTATGATCTCAAATACCTTTTCACTAGCTCTACGCACCTTGTATCTACGACAGTCAGTTATCCTCTTGTCTAACCGTGCTTGCATCTTAGGGGCAAGTCTTGTAGTCCAGCTGCTAGCTTCAACCTTCCTCTTCCACATTGTCTCCATTGTCCGAGCGCGAATACATTCAATCAACTCGATGGCTTTGGAGTCGCTTTTCGTGCCTAATCAAACTGTTAAAGCTTTCCAACTACATTGGATGTAAGTTCTCCATACCTTTCCCAGGAAACTCATGAGCAGCCCAATTCTTCGAGTGGGATCTTGTTCATCCACTCGATAATGAGAGAACATCTTGATTGACCATGCTTGAAAGCGCCTTGAAATTTCTCATTGGTGACGACCTTTGTAGCATTGCTCAAACAACTTAATAGCGGTCTGTCTACTCTTGCCTTTGACAAATTTGGAATATTGCCTTTCATATGGTACGAGCAATACGAATGAAAAGCATTCGGAAAGGTTTCAGGAACAATGTTCAAAAGTCCAGTTCCACGATCAGATATAATGGTCAACGGACGATCAGCATCAACAATTCCCTTCAAAATTTCCAAAAACCAGCGCCAATTATCACTATTTTCGCCAGAAACAATACCAAAGGCAACTGGAAATATCTCTGTAAAATAAAAAAATACAAAAAAATGTAACACAAAAAATGAGTAGCATGTTTGAATTACAGTGGAAGAAACCACGACAAGTTGTCTCCAAAGAATGGAATCAACTAGAAAGGTTGTCTCCGAATATGGAAGCAAGCTGGAACAAGTTGCCTCCAAAAAATAAAAGCCAAACTACAAGAATGAAAACAACTAGCACAAGTTGCTTCCATATTTTGGAGGCAACTTGTGCTAGTTGTTTTTCATTCTTGTTGAGATTGTTCACAAGTTGTCGAGTTTGTTGCAAAAATCTAAACCTAAGAGGTTTGTTGAGGTTGTGCAATTACATACAATTGGCTACAAAACTTTTCTACCCAAAAGGTTTGTCATAAAAACAACACAAAATAAAAAGAAAATAGTAAAGTAGATGCATAATACCTTGGTTTCCAGTTTTCCCACAAGCTACCATAAGACCACCTCAAACTTTCGAAGAAACGTGGCATCTATTATCAGCATAGGACGGCAATACTTGTTGAACCCTGTGATGCAAGCTTCAAAAGAAATGAAAAACCTCTCAAACTGCCGGTTTTGAGCATTAAACTCAAAGTTGATGACGCTTCCGGGATTATAACGCAGCTTGCTTCTTCATACCCTAAGAAATCGAATACGATTTGATATCATCTCCCCAAATACATTCTTTGCAAAATTTCGGTCCACGATATGCTTGATGGTAGGTAAGGTCAACTTGATACTCCTGAAAAACAAATCTTGAATGTCCATGGTACTGTTTTACTGCTTACCGAAACTCTAATATCGTCTTTTATAATGTTCTTTATAAAAGTCTTCGTCATTCGAAGCTTTGAAGGATCGAGCAAGCCAAACCACAAGAATGCTCCGATATAAAAGTCTTGCACTTAAAAGCATGGCCGCCTTTGAATGCCAAAGAAGAGTGGAACCTCCACTTACATCCTTTTTCTTCTTTGAAAAGGCAATGAACTGTATAACGCTTCCGATCGGTCTTCTCGGGCTTGACTTTGTACCCCTCTCCACTTGATACTTCAACAAGACATCGACAACTTCATCTTTCCCTCCCTCAAACATCTGACCAACACCGGTAAGAATTCCAGCCCAAGCATCACATTTTTTTTTGGTTCTCTTGTGGATAATTGATTCATTGAAACATCATCAGTCGTGTCTTCAACAAAAGCCAAACCTTCAGTTGAAACACAACTTGAAGAAGCTGAAGAAGAAGCAACACATGAAGAAGAAGAAGAAGAAGAAGAAGAAGAAGAAGAAGAAGAAGAAGAAGAAGAAGAAGAAGAAGAAGAAGGAGTTTCGAATTGAACACTGAGCTTCAAAACTTGTATTCCCTTAGCTTGGCAGTATATAACAAGAAAATTCAAATCTAAATCAGACCGAACGATTTGAAGTACACCATTAACATCAGAAAGAATCACATAAGGGACTTGAGAAAGAATACTCCAACAACGCAACACAAGACTTTGCATCTCCTTGAAGGTAATTGATTCATAGATAACATGAGAGATGCTTAAGTTGCAAAAGTTGATCTCTGCGACAACCATATTTACCTTGCAACGAGAAGAAAATCGATAAATTGCAAAACGGGATAATGAGATACAAGTTGAAAGCAACCAACCCAAGTTGTTTCCAAAACTAGAAGCAACTACCACAGGTTGTTTATAGAAAGTAATGAAAGCAACCAACTCAAGTTGTTTCCAAAACTAGAAGCAACTACCACGAGGTTGTTTATAGAAAGTAATGAAAGCAACCAACCCAAGTTGTTTCCACAACTAGAAGCAACTACCACAAGTTGTTTTCATAATTGGAAAAAACTTGGACAATTTGTCCTGCGATTCAATAACAACGACATCTTACTAAATGAAAGAAACAAGCCAAAGTTGTTTCCAAAACTACAACCAAATGTAACTTGGACAAGTTGTCCTGAGATTCAATATGTGTTTGCAGTACATTGACAAGCTACATTGACAATCAAATGTAACCTACAACATGTCCTGATATTGCTTTTAGTGGTACTACTCAGTCCTAGCAATAAACGGATTGACAAGCTACATTGCTTGTATTCACTAACATAAGGCAATCAGATTGAACTACTACATTGTTGGACAACAAAAAATGTAATCTAGGGCATGTCCT
This sequence comes from Papaver armeniacum, assembly GCA_023531295.1. Classification (NCBI taxonomy): domain Eukaryota; kingdom Viridiplantae; phylum Streptophyta; class Magnoliopsida; order Ranunculales; family Papaveraceae; genus Papaver; species Papaver armeniacum. Next base: position 47,547 of record JAJJWW010013167.1, read on the forward strand.
GAGATACAATATGTGATTCAACATGTCATGTAGCTTAAACTCTCGTCATGACGCAAATCACTCGGGGCTGCGCCCCTCGTGAGAAGTATATTCATGGCAGACAGTGCAAAAAGATAAAACATACACATCAAAACTAAATTGTTGTATCTGCAACAGGTTCAACAACTGTATTGTTGCTCTAATCTTCAAGGCATAATATTACACAGAAGAAATACAATTTGCTAAAAACTCAACTACATTGTTGTATCAAACAAACTATACATTACATTATTCAGATAAAAAAGTAAACAAATATGTTAAAACAAATCAAAGATTATAGCTAAAAGGTAAATCTAACCTGTTAACGAGATTGAATTTTAAGTAAATCAAGCTTCGTAGAATATCTCCAATCGATGATTCAATCAAGCTTCGTAAAACTGAATGAGAAGAAATCAAGCTTCAATGAAGTAGATCTTCAAAATTCAATGAATCTCGCTGATTCAAAACTGAAGTATATCTTCGTAACAGTGCAAAAACTTCTGATTAAGTTGAATTAAAATAACGAACTCACTGAAAAACAATTTCAAACTCAGTTGAAGATTCAATGAAGAATCTCGTTGATGTTGATCTAAAACTCCATCAAATATATGGATTCAAGAATAAAATCAATGGAGAATCCTGTTCTTAAACGGAGATTATACAAGAAGAAAATCAATGGATAATCCTATTCTCGTTGAAAATCGAATAAGCTGGCTGAATTTTGAAGTGAATTTTGAGCTCAGGCGAAAATCGAATAAGCGAGCTCTGAATTTCTCTCACGGCTACGAATTTTGAAGTGAATTTTGTTTTTTCTCTCTCTAAAACGAATAAGCTGGCTGAAATATATATTCGGACATATTAAATAAAGAGGAGGTTAAAAATGGGCTTTAACTTGTTAAAGAATATTGACCCTTTGCATTACTTTGAAGGGTGTTGGTGAAAAGCCCATGGATAGTAGGGGCATATTTAACATTCCCACTTCAATTATCAACCGTAATTGAGTTACGGTTTGTTACTCAAACAACCATACCAACCGTAAATATTCCTGTGTCTTAAGAAATTATCAAATAATGATTTACGGTTCAAAATTTAAGTTAACACACCAACCGTAGGGTAGTTACGGTTGGTCTCGATTCATTAGTTACCAACCGTAATTTAGTTCGGTTGTTGTCCAAATTTAATTACCAACCATAAGCTGGTTTTACGATTGGATCTTCCCCAAATTTAACCGATTCACGGTTGGTATTCGATAACTTACTGAACCGTAACTAAGAGTTACGGTTGGTCACGAGCAAAATTGCAACTGTAGTAAGTTCTTGAAAATTCAAAAGTTTTGATTTTGTTATGTACTTTAGATAATTTTGAGCGAGAAAAGGCTAATGAAAACTAATTTAGAAGTATCTTAGGGTCACTTTGGAATCACTCATTTTGGTGGAGTGAATCAAAATCTAGGGTTTCACAAATATCACAAAAGTTTTTTTTTTTCTTCTCCTCAATTTTTTTTTCTTATAACTCTAAACATGTGATATTTGATTCTATAATAAGTGAAAATTAATTATCAAAATTAATCTTGATTATCTACACTAATCTTGATTATCATTACTAAACTTGATTATTAACAATAAGGGTTAATTAGTCATTTCCAGGTTTTTTTATTGATAAGGGGCACTTGAATTTACTTCTAATGACCTTTTTTGTCTTATTAAGTTGCCGCCCCTCTACCGATTCTTACCGCCCCTTTACCAAGCTTGATTAAGAATGTTGACCATTCTCTGACAATCCACCTTGAATAATAACACAATTATAGTCCTCTTTTGGCGCCAATTGGAAAGCAAGCAGAAAACCTTGAGCTTCAGCAATAAGAGAGTTGTTACGTGTGAGAATATGACTACCTCCACTTAAGATAGACCCATTTGAATCGGTAGCAACTACTGCAGATGAAAAGTGACAGTTTTCGACAACTGCATCAAGTTTTGAAAAAAATTCTGTCTAAGAGACATCCAGTGAACTTGTTGAGAGGATACTGTCTGGGAGGAACCTCCCGTGTTAGAATAATGCACAAGGTCATCATCGGAAACTGCGTAACTGTTAAACCAGAAAAGGCTATCTCTAATAATACTATCAATATCGTAATTTCGGCTCTCGAAAGTGAGAGCATTTATTGCCTTTAAGATAACCCAAAACAAGCAAGCAACCATGTAGAAATAATCATCACTTATATTTGTTATGCAGTCAGACCAAAAAAAAATATACATTTACTGTTGCACGGTCAGTGAGCCTTAAGTTGAGAGGTTAGACGAATAAACATGATAAACAGACTCCTCTTCACGGTCAGTGCGCAACAAGATATCGCAGAAAAACATGATAAACAGACTCCTCTTCACAGTAACAGAACTTACATTATGTATTGCAACCCCTCAACGAATCTTCCTATTTTTTTAACACTCCAATGCCATCATGCAGTATTCTCCACACAAAAATATGAATTTTTGGAGATAAATTCTTTTCTTCCAAAAAGATTTCCATGGGAATGAGTTGTCACTAAAGCAAGTAGACTCACCTGCATCTTCTGCCAGAAGCTTTTGAAAAAACTGAATAGTGAAGTCTCCATGAGTAGTGTGATCCATATTAGCCTGTCAACATCGGAATCTTTGTGTATTCGACTCTTCAGAATTTCCTGGGCCGTAAATGATCAAAGACGTTGATTATCACTTCAGTGTTCCATTCTCTTTCACCGGGGGAGAATAAGATCAGCTACAACCTTAACAGATTTGATGGTAGAATGAACTAGAATTAGTTGAGGCTTGAAACCATGTATAGTTGGAATTCAGGGATCTGGCCAAATACTAATGCTCCTGTCATTTCCACCAGCCACAAACAACCAAGTTTCAGAAATGATTTTATATTAAGCATTGCATTCCAAATAGTTGAGCAGTTCTGTGATTTTCTTGCATTCCAAAAACAAGTATCCCTTAAGTATTTAGATCAGTCTTCCCCATATAAAATCAACATCATGTAAGAATCTCCAAGTCAACTTTACGATTAAAGCTTGATTTAAATGTTCAAGAGACCTTAAACCCAAACCTCTTTTTTTGTGTGTGCAGGTAACGAACCAATCCCATTTGATTATGTAGTGTATCTTCTTCTTGTCTCTACCCCGACAGAAGCTTCTTATTGTTTGATTGCTTTTTTATCACATATTTTATGAGTATAGTTGTCGTCATGTAGTACAAGGAGTAAGTGCCAGAACTGCTTGTATAAGAAGTGCTCTCCCTGCATGATTCAAGAAATGTTTTTTTTTCCATCCTGCCATCTTTGAGTCAAATTTGTCAACAAGGAAATCATATGAAGAAACTCTATTAGATGGATTTAAAATCTGAACCCCAAGATATTTGTCCTCAATACTCATATTGTTAACCCCAAGCAGATAAGTAACTTCATTCAGTCTTTGTGTGACAACTTTTTTTGCTAAAAATGACAGCGGATTTATTGTAGTTTACCTGCTGTCCTAAAAATTTGCATACTCATGGAGAATATATATGATAGAAGAAATTATTTTTTGATTGAGTACACCAAATAACATGATGTCGTCAGCAAACATTAGATGCGAGATATAAGGGACCCATCTATTGAGTTTGTAACCAGAGTACAAAGTATATCTTTCCATTCCATTTATTATGCAAGTGAGACTTCGGGAGCATAGAATGAACAAATGAGGTGAGAGAGGGCATCCCTGTCTGATGCCTCTCTCAGGTCTAAATAATCCCTCGGGTTAGCCGTTTATTTTTGCAGAGAAAATGACAGTTTTGCAGCTCATGCTCAGGTCGTATATATGATTGATGTTTAATGCCAAAATTTTGCTGAAACACAACTTAAAAAAAAGACCGGTCGACTCAATCGTATGCATTTATCATGTCGAATTTGAGGACAAAAGACTTCAAAATTGATTCCGAGTAATTCATTGAATAAACGAGCTCTTTTGCAGCAACTATATTGTCAAGAATTTGTACGTCGGGATAAAAACAAACTGATTTTTATCAATAATCTTTTCGAAAGGGGACTCAACCTACATGTAATGATTTTTGTGATGACCTTATAAATTACGTTACATAGGGATAGGTCTAAAATCAGTAGTGCGAGCAGGGCTTTTGACTTTTGGCACTAGAGTTAAAATGGTATGGTTAAAACCAGGAGCGATAGAAGATAATCTAAAACAGTCTCGAATATGACTTAGTTATTTCATCTCTGACTATATGCCAACATTTATTGTAAAATAATAGGGAACCGTCTGAACCGAGTGCCCTTAAAGGTCTCATGTTATTTAAGGTTTCCAGAGTTTCAGTTGGAATTGCAACAATTAAGTTATTTTCTAAAGCAGATATCATATTAGAATCCATTAAAGAAAGGTGAGTATGACATACATTTGGGTCTCTGGTGAAGATTTGTTGGAAATGATTGAGCAACATGTTCTTTATGACTTTGGTATCTGAGGTCCAATTGTCCTCTTTTGTCTCGAGAGTCAGAATACTATTCTTAGTTTTCCTTTGCACCACCGACAATGGAATGCTTTTGTTGTATCAGGGACCCAATTGGATCGATTTGTTCCCACATCATTATTTCTATCTTTCCCAGTATCGCATTCTCTTTTACTCTAATATCTTTCAGATGAGCTTTGCATTGCAATTCCAAAAGGTTTTGCTTTTCCAGTTCCAGCTCTCAAGTGATGTGACCAAATTTTTTGTTTCCCTACCTATGCAAATCTCTTCCTAATAAAACTAGTTTATTGATAATGTTTTCATCATTTATTGACCGACTAGATTGTGTTTCTTCTAGGAATCAGGGGTGGTTTTTCCAGAAGTATTCAAGTTAAAACTGACCTTGGTGTTTTTTTTTTATTTTTCTCATGGTGTTCGGAATAATTGGAGCATGATCACTTGAGATTTTGGGGGAGATGATGAACAACAACATCTTAAAACAACAATCTCCAAGAGAAACTAGCTAGAGCCCTATCCAATCTTTCATATATTGGTTTTCTCTGTTTAGCCCCATTTGACCAGGTATAAGCCGGACCATTGTATCCTAGTGTTTGTGGGTGAAAACTGTTTCTACTGATTTTGGTAATTTTGGGTGTGTGGATGAGAAACGAATCTAAACCCTAAACAACCTTTGCAGGGAGTACTTTTGATTCGAGATCAATCTGCACAATCTGGCATAAACCAAGAAATAGGCATTCCACGCTTGCTTCGGTCACAAAGTGAAGGAGAAGGGTTGGTCTTAGGGAGGGAAGCGAAGAGAGTGTTGAGACCAGAATGGTTAATTCTGAAGATGTGGCTTGTTTTATGACTTGTATCAGAAAGTGGAACTGGCTTGCAGAGTTAAAACGTACCCTGGTCTCGTAGGAAGTGGAAACGATTGAGTGGTGGAAGAATGGAGTAACGTATAACCGCCAGAAACCCATGCTTCTATGATGAAGGAAGTGGATCCGTTTACACCCGTTACTTCTTGCTGCCATTAATTGTCCTACTTCATGACACTTTCCTATAACGGTCGTATTGCACGCCGCACATTGTAACCGCCCAGACAAATACCACGATGAGTATCCCCGGTTTGTGACATATTTGATGTCTCGAGTGTTTTCGTGGAAAACATGTAGCATTTGCTACGTGTGGCGAGTTAAAATCAAGAGGCTTGCCGTAGGAAAATAGCATGTGATGCTATTAAGCTCGTCTTGTCCGGTCGCCTAAAACTTGCCACAAGTACATTAGTTCGGTGGCGAACTTCGATATTTGAGATCGCATCTCATGAAGAAGGGTAGCCGTTGATTATGGCTACCTTGTGTTGGCGCTGATAATGGCGCGATGGCATTTTAGTGTACGCCGGTGGAAATGTGGCATGGCTCGTGCATGCCGGTGGCACGATGGTGTAAGTGGCGCTGGCGTAGCCATGGCCACTAGATTTAGGCGATTGGTCTCGAAGCTTGCCACAAATCCGTCGATTCGGTGGCGAACTTGGATGGCTTAGATTGCATATCATGAGGAACGGTAGCCATTGATTATGGCCACATTCGGTAGCTTTGTTAATGGCATAACGGCATAGCCGCGGCGTAGTGGCATGCGCCTACGGCATGGTGGCATAGCGCGTACGTAGCGTTGTGGCTTAGCGGCGTGGCCAAGGCTATGATTTGGCACCATGGCCAAAGTTAGGGCTTAGCGACATGGCCAAGGCTATGATTTGGCGTCGTGGCCAAAGTTAGGGCTTGGCAGCATGGACAAGGCTAGGATTTGGCGGTGTGGCCAAAGTTAGGGCTTGGCGGCGTGGCCAAGGCTAGGATTTGGCACTACGGCCAAAGGATTAGGGCTTGGCGGCGAGGCGAGGCTAGGATTTGGCGTCGTGGCCAAAGTTAGGGCTTGGCGGCGTGGCCAAGGCTAGGATTTGGCGTCGTGACCAAAGTTATGGCTTGACGGCGTGGACAAGGCTAGGATTTGGCGGCGTGGCCAAAGTTAGGGCTTGCCGGCGTGGCCAAGGCTAGGATTTGGCGACGTGGCCAAAGTTAGGGCTTGGCGGCGTGGCCAAGGCTAGGATTTGGCGAAGTGGCCAAAGTTAGGGCTTGGAGGCTTGGCCAAGGCTAGGATTTGGCGTCATGGCCAAAGTTAGGGCTTGGCGGCGTGGCCAAGGATAGGATTTGGTGACGTGGACGAGTTAGGGCTTGGCGGCATTGCCAAGGCTAAAGTGGCCTCGTGGCATGTTGTGGACTATGACCAAAAATTAGGATTTTAGATAAAAAGCCTTTGTTTCGATCACGAAATCTAATTGGAGTCGTTATGGCATTGGCCACGAATAGAAAGTGATTAGCACGTAGTGGTGTCATTTGTGGCACATTGGCATGTTCTTGCGGCGAGTGGCATGTTGGCATGTTCTTTGCGGCGAGTGGCATGTTGGTATGCCCGATTAATATGTTGTTGCGGCGGGCGCGTTTGGCTTGCCGATTAGTATGGTGGCGCGGCGGGGTGAGTTTGGCCTTTAATGTATGGTGGAGAGTTTAGAGCGACTTGATTGGTCAAGAAAAGGAATCGGCCAAACATAAGGCGCGACCGCACCTCTAGTGCTCGTGGCGCATTTTAAAGTGACCTGATTGGTCGGTAGGAAGGAGAGGGCCGGCCAAGCATGGGTGTGGCTACACTTCTGGTGTGAGTGTGGAGGCTTTAGAGCGACCTGATTGGTCGATGGAAACTAGGGCCGGCAGGTATGGGCCTAGCCACAACTCATGGGAGTGTGGCAGGTTTAAAGCGACCTGATTGGTCGACGAAGGAGTAAGGGCCGTTAGGTAGCATGGGGCATGGCCAAGTGGCGCGGTTAGCCTATGGCATGGCCACGCTCCCCTCATTGTTGTTCCTACTCCATGACTCACATTTTACTCTTTGCTTTCTCGTGAGTATTTTGTGCAAGGTCCTTAACCTTGGTACTTGGAGGTCCGTGCTACTCTGCTGCGAGTGAACACAAATTTTTCATGCCATACCAATATTAAGGGTTCTACCGGGGAACATAAGCACAAAAAAGTACTCGTGAGGCTCCGACATTTTGTGAGTAATGCGGCTAGGAGCTTATACACTCATTAGGCTCTATACTAGTGAACAGTTCATCCACGAGCTTGAGTTTCAATATAATACGAAGAGAGACATAGCTACTCGTCAGATTTTGATATATTCTCCAAAGTCCTGCGGAATATAGACACATCGATGTCTATTACATCGATGCGGGTCGGGTAGATAGACTTTTACAAATTTAGCCACGAGCTAAAACCACCATCAACACCTAGATCCATGACATCCCTATCTTTAAGTAATTTTTTTGAATTCTTTGAAACTCACATAAGTAGAAGCCCCACCATATTTTTCCTTCTTTGAACCAAGTACATTCAAGTCACCAATTAAGCACCATATATGGATTTGTAATTGAGACAATAATAGATGACATACCTTGCCAAAATTGGTTCATATTTTGTTGAGATTGAAGGCCATATATATACACATAAAGCTCCTACTGGTACTTGTAGATTGCTGGCAATGGAGATTTTTATTAAAGAAAGTCACAATTAGCTCAATATTGTCTCCCCATAAAACAATTTGGACCCCACTATGACCGCTTGTATGGACAAAAAAATTTACCTAAAATCCAAAGCATTGCAAATCTTCTTATTATTTATTTTATTGAGGAGTATTTCTGACAAAAATATGATTGAACGTTTACAAGCTATGAGGAATGATTTTAGGGTTTGAACTATCGTGTCATTTCCCATATCACGACATTTCCATTACATGATTAACATGACCCTTGTGGCTTTTTAGGGATAGCCACCACATCTCGTTTGTTCTTAGGAATTTTAGTTGGAGGGTCACATTCCATAAAATCATTTGATCACTTTGAGCATGCGATTGAAATTGATTGTTGTGGTGGGAGGAAGAGGTAACTCTAGCTTCCCCTTTTTTTAATTTTTTTTAATTTTTTTTTGTTGATTTATTTTGGTGATATTGGTTGGAGAATTGGTGATTGAGTTGGTTGACTGATTCTCAGTAGACACTATGGATTGAGGGGGAGAAGATAACGAGGGGGTTTGAGTTGGGGATAAATTATATGTTGATTCAAAAGATGGAGATTGAATTAGGTTATGGATTGGGTTTAGAGGGATGGTGTTTTAACTAGTTGAGGTTTCCTAGCTTTGTCTATTGCAAACGGATTTCCACACCTTTATCTTTGATCTAAACGGAAATCAAATAGGCTTATCTATTATAGGCAGATTAGTATCAGAAGTCTTCACTTGTCTTTGAAGCAACTCTTAGGATGTAAGGACGTCAGCTAAAGGAATTAAGTGTGTAGAACCGTGACAGGTTCAAGACACGTAAGGAGCGCGACTTAACTGAATCGCTTGGAGGGTGGATTCGGTTTCAACTACATTCCAATCTGAAGTCTGATAGTAGGCTAGTGTCTGTAACTGCTTAATACAATATGATGTTCAATCTGGAAGAGAACCCGGGGTTTTTCCTGCTATTGCAGTTTCCTCGTGAACAAAATTCCTGGTGTCTGTGTTTTTCCTTTTCCGCATTATATTGTTTATCATTATAATTGGATTTACACACACTAGTACAAACCTTCACATAGGCCACGTTTTTTGGTTTACAGCCTAGCCACATTTCGTGTTATTTGCATGGCTATTGATCATAGGTATAACTATAACTACGTTTTATGTTACCCTATAGCCATAGTGTAACATTTGTTCATGGGTTTAAACCTAAACTCATCAATTGTAGCCATAAGGCACCTTTTGGTCATGGTTTTAAGTCTAAAACCATCTCACGTAGCCATAGATGAGAATACGGCCACACTGGCGAGTCGTTTATGTGTCTATTGCACATGGTGGCATATGACACACCTAATAACCCGAGGCAAAAAGCGAATTTATTTAGCCACTTTGGTTTGTTTACGTGTCCATAGTGTACAGTTTATTATACATTTGATTGCCATGGAAGAAAAAAAAAAGTGATATACGGCCGCACAAAGACGTTTATGTGTCCAAGGCATTGGGTTCTTAGGATTTATATCATACGGAAAGTAAAGCTTAGCGGCTGTTGATGCAAATTAAATTGTTGGTTTGGTATCATAACGGGCCGATAGGTTTTAGCATTTTGTAAATTTGAATTTTGACATCAATTTTTTTATGTCAAAATTTGTGATTGATGTAAGATGGGAATATCCATATAAATGAAAGCATAAACGAGGAAGGCTTCAGTGATAGAAAAGATATCAAATTTAATTTGATAATTTTGATTGCTCAAACAGTTCAAAACCTCTTAGCATTTTGGGGAAAAATGAAAGAAAAATGAGAGGAAAGTTTTCAACAAGATAAAATTCCAAATGGAGTTCAATAGTTCATCAGATCATGTACCAGTTATACCAAATGTGTTCCTTGCCTTGCAATTATACAGTTGCGAAGTGAAATTCACAAGACAAAGTTCTACTGCAGAAGTAATTTTGTCAATCTGAATCTTTTTTGTTGGTAAATATAAAGGTATAGGAATTTGCTTCCTACTGGAAGCACATTTATAATCACAATCAATGTTAAATTTATGTGGTTACCTCAACTTTCTAAAGTAGTTGTTGTTGTTCCTCTTCCTTTTTTTCTTGTTGCAATTCACAACCATAAAATCATCCTACAACTTTATGAGTCCAAGAAATGCGGTTTCAAGAATGGTCGCTTATCCATTACTAAAGTGCTCCTTAGAACAAATACAAGGGGTAAAAATAGTCTTCAAAGTCCCTTTCTAGTTTCAATCTTTGCATGTACAGTCATGTAATTGTTCCATTTGCGGGAAGGAATACCATGTTGGTTGCTTGAAGGACCATGGGTTGTATCATGTATGATTTGAAGGCAATTCCTATCTCATGTGTTCTTTAATTGCTTAGGAAGCACTTCTAGTTGATTAAGGTGTATCTAAAAACTCACTCCATGTTGGAACACATGAATTACCAAAGGTGAGATGGCTTTGCTATGATGATTACTATATACTCATCTGAATTACGGGGTGGCGATATGGCCTAACTTCAATAGGGATAAATGCTTCAATGTTTGTAAGTGAAGTACAACTTAGAAAAGACATAGGTCTATTGTTCCGGTTTTGCAACTGATTCTTCTAGCATGATTGATAATGTCGAGGTTATTCAAGGAAGTTCTGCTAAACCAATTGCACCATTCCTAGTTGGTCGTATGTTGCATAGTTAGGGTGAATTGATGATTTCTGAGCACCCAATTAACAAGATGAAGGTAATACCTTGCGTTGATAGTGAAGGTGCCAGCTTCAATGTTGATTCTCACAATGCAACAAAGGATTATTTCACGAGCTAGTTTAACCATGCCTGTATTTATTTTCCTATGGTTTAATGTCTTCTAATTCAGTGTTTTTATATATTAATTCTTAGAGTTTGAGGATTATATTTAGTCTCGTTTTCTGTGTATTACTTTATAGTTTTGATATTATAACATTGATAAAGTGAATCTTTCAACCAAATTAAATATTCTCTTTTCATTTCGATTTCGCAAAAGATTTTTTCAAATTCTCCTTTTATTTTGGAACCAATATACTAATATAGATGATCCCTATATCGCCATAGAACTAGATGTTATTTGTGATCGTAAGACATGAATTAGCCATGTTAAAATAAATTTTTGTGTGTCTAAATAATAGGGATGACCATGGTTTAAATAAATTCATGTAATTCATGTGGCTTTAGGCTAAACTATAGCCATGTTGAAACCATATATTCATGTCTATAAGGAATTTATCGTCATGGTTTAACCGAGTTCTAGTGTTTTGAAGGTAAACAATAGTCACGCTTAAAAATAATTGTGTGTTTTACGAAAATTTATGGCCATGGTGCTAAAAAAATTTGTGTAACCGTAACTCATGAATTGGCCATGATATAACAAATTTTGTGTGTCTGATTAATAACGAAGGCCACTGTTAAAATAGGATCCATGTGGCTTTAAGGTAAAGTCTAGCCACGTTTAAATTAATTTGCGTATCCATAAGGTTCTTATGGCCATGGTGATGGCGAAAATGCTTAATTATAAGGTATCATATAGACACAGTTATAGGGGTTTAGTCATAGTAAATCACGTGTAATGGTCACATAAAATTTATGTAGCCGTAAAGGAATTCATCACGACACCTGATGCCACGATGTTGGAGTGAAAAAGTTTCATGGCTAAAGGCCTATAGACACGGTGATCAAGTGTGGCATATGCGGCTTTTTGTACTAGTGATGAGTACATATTCAATATAAATAGATAAGTGTTGATGGTGGATTTTCATTTAAGGCTAAATTTGTAAAGGCCAAAATTATGGGCTAACATCTTGCAAAAGATAAAGCCATTAATAAGTGATGAATACTTCTTCACTTTACTAATTCACCTAGAATGGAGCATGTGGCAACAATCCCAGTATTCTGCGAATTAAATACACAAAATTCATCCAGGTTGGAGCATGTAGCAACAATCCCATATACCCTGTGAATTTATAGCATTATTAATTAATGCATGACCAGCCTTGTATTTCCTGTACTCATTACCGGTGCGGCATGACGACTGATTGTTGTTCTCGAGAGCAACACGAACCTCAAGCATTAGTAATAAAACATGTACGAAATACCCTTACAAAGCTACAACTTTCGGTGTGTTATACTAGCCCGATTGAGCATATTTTTGAATCTAGACTGTCCATATCGAGTCACGAGAAACAATCATGACCACGCAAGTTGGTCGCATGATTTAACCGACCTAGACGAACCCTAGAGAAGGAGCAGGCAGCCAAAGCAATGACCACCGGTGGGCCCCTTAGTGCCATGGCCGGTCAAGTACAAGTCACGCCCTCAAACAACCACCAAACACCATCCGGGAGTTGGATGTCCAAGCGGTATGGAGCGGCTTGGAGGAGTCCGCACGAACAAAGGCTGCCCTACGGCGATCTCAAATCCATCACGTCCGTTCATCTTCATGGCGCGATTTGTGGCGCGGATCGCCCCATTTCCGGTCGGACAAGCATCGTTATGAACAGGCGTGCCCTTTGTACACTGCATAGTCGACCATCTCACGACCTAGCCGGGAGGGATCAAACGCCTACCTAAAGTTTGGCGGCGTGATGCTTTAAGGGTCGTGGGAAATTCCACTAAGGGTCTTAAATCGATCCCGACCATCCAACTTCACCCGGCATGTTTGGATGTCTTAGATCGGACCCTAGCCATCGAGGGGAGGTATTGGCGTGATCACCACCGGCCTAATGTGGGCCCCCATGGTCGGCCTCCCCAAAGGAGGAGCATAGCTTTCCAAACCGTTAGGTTAAAGTCGTGTACACACGACCGATCCAAAACCTAATTAGGGTTTGCGGCATGTTATATGTGTGTCTAATTGATCACGAGCGTCCATCTTCGCAAGCTTGGACGGAGGGTGTAGATGTAGACTTAAAAGGTCCTGAGCATGTCAACATGATCATCGTGGGACCACCTACACACATGACCGATCGACCAAGGCCAACCATGGCCGGATGTCTCGAAACGCGCCCCGAAGTAGGCATGGTGCGCGGTTTCCAACTCCTTTCTGACATGGGATTTCGTTGCAAATTGATCTCAACCGCTCCTCTTTCTTAGGTCAAATTGAGTGGCCTAGATCGCACCTTCATGGGACAAAGTGAGGTACGGACGTGTACACCGGCATGCCATCTACACGCATGCCGGTCGGTTCTTTCCAAAATACCTCTCATGCTTGGTTTCGACCAAGGCCGGAGAGTGATGCTTGCGTACCTCTTCAAAACCCTAAAACTTCATCAACGGTCGCGAGATGAACGTCGCGAGATCATCTCGTCCGTCTAACTCTACTGACTTGGTCAAGCAGTCCTGGTTAGGAGTTAAGAGACCAAAGAAAGCATCACCACGATCACCGACCACCACTCTTCCATACGAGGTGATCGGCCAAACCAGGGCTTGCCTGCATAGCCTAACGATCACTCGAAGATGGATGGACATGATGATATTTTAAGACGCTTGAATTCGTTAAACCTTAAAACAGCGATGCTTCATACATGCTTGAATATACTCGATGCGATGCACTGCATAGAATACACACGATATTTCACAAGTATCGACTTCCTAAATAACTTAGTTATTTAATCTAGCATCACATGCTACTTTCTTCGGGTCCCACGATCCACACACTCGAGACATCAATCATGTCACAAACCGGGGATACATATTGGGGTATTGGTCTGGTGGTTGACGGCGTGCGGCGTGCAACGCGCCATCACAAGAACGTGTCGAAGTGATGGACGGTTAGAGATGACGGGGAGAAGTGGGCAAGACTGGTCGTGTAACACTAACACACAACTCCACTACTCCATCACTCCACTTCCTCCACTTCCCACGAGAGACGTGAGTAAGGCTCAAATGACTTGTATAAATAGGTTCTCCTCCCTATTTCCAAGAACGAACAAGTCAGGACAACGAGGCAAGTGTTGATACCATCGTATTTAAACACGAGAACTAATAGCTTACATCAAGCCGTTGATTTCGATACAAGTCATACATAGCCAACACCTTCACAATCTCAACACCTTCTTCGCTTCCCTCCCTAAGACAACCCCATCTCCTTCACTTTGTGACCGAAACAAGTCCGGAACGGCCATTTCTTGGTTTAGGCCGGATTTGCATGTATTGATTTCTCGAATCTACAAGCACTCCGTGCAGTGCATTTGTTTAAGGTTTAGACTCAGTTCTCATCCACACACCCTAAATTACCAAAACCGTGAGTAAATAGTTTTCACCCATAAACAATTGGCGACCACGGTGGGAGGTTAATCTCTTGGTTGTAAAGTCAATTTCTTGAAATCCGATTCAATTTCATCAATTTCAAAAAAGGGTAGATCTTAGAACCAATTCAATCAGCAATTCATTTCAAGATGGTAGAACTCAGGTCGGATCGCAATCAATCTCGATGGATCTAGTACGGATAACACTCCCGTGTCGATGTACCCTGCAAAAGAGAGCTACCGTGGTCAATACATCTCGTGCAGCCGTCACTTCTATCCCCAACGCTAGTGAAGGCGGGAGACATTCTAGTAGGTGTAACGCCTCCCATCACAGAGCCGGAGCGCCGCGAATCCCGGCATCTCCTCAAGTGTAACGCCTCGGTGGTCACCGTAGCAACAACTTTCACTCCTTCATCGGGACGAGGAGCCGGAGGGACAGAGGAGGACCACCGCCCATTACCATTGCAGACTTGATGGAGAAGCAGGAGATTCTTGCTAAGACTCAAACGGATATGGCCGCAACTCGAGTAAAGAGGTAATCACTTTCCTTAAAACTTTAACCGAACGATTGCCGCAAGATTCACGACAACTGTTGGAGCCAGCAAGGGATGCCTTCAATACACCGGAGCGAGGCATTTCCACTCGGACCCACATGATTGAAGAAGCTTGTGTTGCTCCTGAACGCCCAAGAGAGAGGGACCAGCCATCCAACTTCATCACACGTGAGGACCTCGGAACGACTTCTCCAAAACCGAGGCAAAGGAAATCGATGGATGTACACCAACATCACCCGCCGTACCCTCAAGATATGCAACGAATCCCTCTTCCAGAGGATACACCTCTCCTCGTTCTCCCTCTACGATGGTACTGGTAACGTTCGTGGAACACGTTTCTCGATTTTGGAATCCTTGGGGAGCATGAGTACAATCATGTTCTTCTACGAAAGAGTTCTCGAAATCACTTACGGGAAGGGCGTACACCAGGTATAACAACATGACACCCGACAACATATCCAATTGGGGGGAGATGGTCGGTGCTTTCTACAGAAGTATTTCTTCGTATCCGGGCGATCACCTTTTCGATCTAGGGAGAGTCTCTCGGTGGAATAACGAGCATCCGAACGACTTCGTTAAGAGGTTGAACTCAAGCACTAGATTTTCATGATTGAACATCACCGAACGTCGGTGGTAGAGCTGTGCATTAACGGGATGATACCCATATATCGCGCTTTACTAGAAAATCTAGGCTTTCAGACGTTCTCCGAACTCCATGAAGCTGCCAAACGTTCGGCCACAACTTCCCCAGCATTGCTAGAAAGAACCAGGGTTGTTCGAAACGAAGATCCACGTGAGAGTCGAGGAAGCAGGCGTCTCACAAACAAACAATACAACACTGGTCCTTCTGTGAGCGTGGTTGGCGAATGAGGAAAAAGGAAAGCTTCAGCAACAGAACAACAACCCAAGCGTGCGGCTCCAGCACACATGACTTCTTCTCAAAAGGGAGCGGGCAAGACTCCTTCACAAGACACCGAAGATACAGGTTTCCCGTTCCCCATGAATGAAGTAGTGGAACTCTTGGAGGCGTGGATTCAAGACGATGCCATCAAGCTGCCTCCTATCAGACGACGTCCACCAACTGAGAAAGATATGGCGGATCCTAAGTATCGGCCGCCATAGGTTCGTTTCACCATCCAACCAAAGACCGCAACGAGGCTGAAATAAATCTTCAAAGAAAAAATAGAGACGGGAGAACTCCGGCTTGGAAACGAAGGTGTTCGTAGAGACCCTCTTCCGTCAGAAGCGCATGATTTCGGGGATTCCGTTCGCAGGATCTGTACAATCTATGATGGAAAATTTATGCGAGATCTTGTACTTCTCAAGCACAACGTCGGGACATATTTGCAGCCCTCAACCGTGTTGTCTCGAGGCAAACGCTTGTATCTGGATGAGGAAGCGGTCTCGAAACCTCGTCCCTGGCCGGAAGATGCAAGCAAGGGAAATTGGGGACTCTTAACCGTTGCCGTTTGAAGGATATCGAGTTCGATAACACATTGATCGATACGGCCTCCGAATTCAACATCATCACTCTCCGAGACCTTAAAAGCAAAGCAAAGATTTCAAAACAGGAGGCTACTCGCAACCCAATTGTGATTAAGACTCCAGAAGGAGAACTCAGAGATGCATATGGATATATCGATCTTGAAGTAAAATTGGGCGATGCCTCGACACAAGCAAAGTTCTACATAGTCAAAGAGCATCCGAATTATGACATGATCCTAGGACGCTCTTGGGTACACGACAACAAGACAACACTGGAGTTTGCCCTCTACTACCTATGACACACTGAAAGGATCTCCAACAAGCCGTCTGGACTCGAAGACCGTCATTTATCGCACCCGCAGCTTGCAGGTGTGACACAACTTCCCGGAGAGAGCCCATCAAAGATACATTAAGAGGTTCCGAGCTCAAGTAAGTCTCATCACGCAACCCTCCTTGCAACCAATCACTCCTCACCTCGATAAGTCCGGGGACTGGCTCCAACCAACAAACCAACCCGGCTAAGAGATGTGAATGGGAATCCGCCCTTTCAAACGCTTTATCAAGAGCGTAGAGGCTGTCTTGGTCAAAGACGATAAGTCCAAGGTCCAGTATTGCACGCCCAAATCCATTTGGAATTGGATATCGGTGACGAAGACGATCGCATTCAAGGTTGGGAGCATGACGGTGAAAATGACCACTCCACCGACTCACCCACCGAAAGAGAAGATGAACCGTACTGGCAAACCAGATGTTATCCTAGGCGGTTCCGCAAGCTCATCAACGTTGATAAACTAGAAGGCATAACAATTCACTCACAATGGCTCAAACCCTACCGAACTTAAGACGTTGTGCTACCACTTTCCGGCGTCCTCCACACTTTTTAAAGTTTGTGCTATTTCCTCCAAGCGTGTTCCCTTTTACAATTTCATGTCATATTTGTAATTCCTCAGAAAATGATTGCAATACTTGCATTCATAGTTAGGGTTTCAATTTTCAATTTTCAATTTAATTGAAGCGTTATTTCCATCTGAGAACCTCTCTACCCCTAAAACACAAAGTCCTGAGTCAGCCTAAATCAACCCACTAGAGCAAGGAAGGAAACCCTAAGAAAACATCTCATGGGAAGAAGGAAATAGAATGTGTGCACAAAAGGAAAATGATTTGAGCCATCTCGCCCCAAACAAGACCAAGGAGATCTCATGTCGGGATCACATACATATGCAATCTTAACGAGGGGTTATGACATAAGCCTTTATTCAATGGTAAGCAAACGAAGAAAAAGATCTTGAACTCACCGCCACCGAGTACAAGAAAGAGGTTCAAAAATTACGAGAATACACTTGAAAAGAGAAAAAGAAGCGAAGAGGTTTAGCCGTCAAGAAGAATGACTGCGCACCGCACCACTTTCGCTGGGTCCTACTTCAACGCCATCACTCGCTACCGCTTTTCCTTTGAGAGCCTCGGTTTCTACTTCAGATGTTTCGCAAAGAACGCTCTCCGTCCTAATATCATCGGCAGGAACAGCTTCCAAGTCTTCCTCAAAACCCACAGCAACAATAGGGTTTGCGTTGATTGCCTTCGAACACTCAGATCCGTCTGTGTCAGAATCAAGGATTATCACACCATCCTGGATTGGATAATCACGCTTATCTTCATCCGGAGGCCGTTTATGCTCCACTCTCCACCTCTTTAACCGCGCTGCAAATCTTTCTGCACTTGCGCTTACTGGTGATCGCAACGCTTCCTCATGCCTCCACTGTTCTTCCATGTCGATCGCAGCTGAAAGGGCACATATGTGTCCCCTAGCAATACGCAGGTGCAAAATGGACATCCCCTGTATGGCACGACCGACTTCGCGAAGTGGGAGGTCAATTTTAGCCATTACCTCTTCGTGCGCATTAGTTTCGGGTTTGTCAACTTGAAACTTTTTTTACGAGGAAGTTGAGAATGATCATCGCCCGCCGATTCCATGATAAGCCGCAAAGAAGAAGAAGTTATGAGCACACAAAAATGTATGTATCATCATCGAGTCGAAGATCGATGAGTACGGAGCAATACACCGAGATACAAAAGGAACGACTATGTGATGAGAAGAATCCTTAGAATTTTCTTTATAATCTTGCAAGTCAATGAGAATCCCAAGAGAAAAGGAGTCTCTACTTGCCACCTATAAAGGCTACCGATTCAAGATAACGATCAATGATGCTTATCGGATATATCTGAGGAAAGCTGCCGTGTAACGAAGGGGAGTGCACCTAGTCCAAGAAATGGGACAAGCTCTGTCCAGATAGTGCGGAGGGAACCAAAGCGACTCACCGAGATCAAGTCTTGCTCCTTCCACCATCCTAATCGGGGACCGACCAGCCCGGGACAACACCGACGATGTCGACCTATGCGGTAAATGTATATTCACCTTAGCTTGGTCATTTTCGTATACAAACTTGTCACCATCTTATGCCTACCCCAAAATAGCGTAACCATTATGTGCTAGGCAGGGGACTTAATGTTGATGGTGGATTTTCATTTAAGGCTAAATTTGTAAAGGCCAAAATTATGGGCTAACATCTTGCAAAAAGATAAAGCCATTAATAAGTGATAAATACTTCTTCACTTTACTAATTCACCTAGAATGGAGCATGTGGCAACAATCCCGATTCTCGCGAATTAAATACACAAAATTCATCCAGGTTGGAGCATGTAGCAACAATCCCATATACCTTGTGAATTTATAATGCATGACCAAATTTTGTATTTCGTACTCATTACCGGTGCGGCATGACGACTGAGTGTTGTTCTCAGCAGAGCATCACGAACCTCCAAGCATTAGTAATAAAACATGTACGAAATACCCTTACAAGCTACAACTCTCGGTGTTTTATACTAGGATTGAGCATATTTTTGAATCTAGACTGTCCATATCAGTCTCAGAAACAATCATGACCACGCAAGTTGGGCCACACGATTTAACCAGCCTAAACGAACCCTAGCAGAGCGTGCAGCCACAAAGAATGACCACCGGTGGGCCCCTTAGTGCCAGGGTAGGTCAAGTACAAGTCACGCCCTCCAAACAACCACCAAACACCACTGGAGTTGGATGTCCAAGCCGGTATGGAGCGGCTTGGAGGAGTCCGCATTGAACAAAGGCTGCGCTCACGGCAGTCTCAAATCCATCACGTCCGTTCATCTTCGCCGCGCGATTTGACGGCGCGGATTGCCCATTTCCGTTCGGACAAGCACCGTTATGAACACCGGCGTGCCCCCTTTATACCCGCATAGGTGACCATCTCACGACCTAGCCAGGGAGGGATCAAACGCCTACCCAAAGTTTGGCAGGCGTGATGCTTTAAGGGTCATGGGAAATTCCACTAAGGGTCTTAAATCGATCCCGACCATCCAACTTCAGAAAGGCATGTTTGGATGGCTTAGATCGACCCCTAGCCATCGGCTGTGTATTGGCGTGATCACCACCGGCCCAATGTGGGCCCCACATGGTCAGCCTCCCCAAAGGAGGAGCATCTTTCCAAACCGTTAGTTTGAAGTCGTGTACACACGACCGATCCAAAAACCTAATTAGGGTTTGCGGCATGTTACATGTGTCGTTAATTGATCACGAGCGTCCATCTTCGCAAGCTTGGACGGAGGGTGTAGATGTAGACTTAAAAGGTCCTGAGCATGTCAACATGATCATCGTGGGCCCACCTACACACATGACCGATCGACCAAGGCAAACCATGGTTGGATGTCTCGAAACGCGTTCCTGAAGTAGGCATGGTGCGCGGTTTCCAACTCTTTTACAGCATGGGATTTTCTGTTGCAAATTGATCTCAACCGCTCCTCTTTGCCGGTCAAATTGAGTGGCCTAGTTCGCACCTTCATGGGACAGTGAGGTACGGACCTGTACACCGGCATGCCGTCTACACGCATTCCCGGTCAGTCCTTTCCAAAACACCTCCCATGCTTGGTTTCGACCAAGGCGAGGAGTGATGCTTGCGCACCTCTTCAAAACACTAAAACTTCATCAACGGTCGCAGATGAACGTCTTGAGATCATCTCGTCCGTCCAACTCTACCAGCTTGGTCAAGCATCCCCGGTTAGGAGTTAAGAGACCAAAGCAAAGCATCACCACGATCACCGACCACCACTCTTCCATATGAGGTGATCGGCCAAACCAGGGCTTTTTCGCATAGCCTCCAAACGATCACTCGAAGATGGTGGACATGATGTTATTTTAAGACGCTTAAATTCGTTAAGCCTTAAAACAAGCGATGCTTCATACATCTTTGAATATACTCGATGCAAGACTGCATAGAATACACACGATACTTCACAAGTATCGACTTCCTAAATAACTTAGTTATTCAATCTTGCATCACCTGCTACTTTCTGTGGGTCCCACGATCCACACACTCGAGACATTGATCATGTCACAAACTGGGGGATACATACTGGGGTATTGGTGCGCGGTTTACGGCGTGCGGCGTGCAATGCGCCATCACAAGAACGTGTCGGGGAAGTGATGGACGGTTAGAGATGACAGGAGAAGTGGGTAAAACCGGTCGTGTAACACTAACACACAACTCCACTACTCCATCACTCCACTTCCTCCACTTCCCAGAGAGACGTGAGTAAGGCTCAAATGACTTGTATAAATAGGTTCTCCTCCTTATTTCCAAGAACAGTAACAAGTCCGGACAACGAGAGGCAAGTGTTGATACCATCGTATTTAAACACCTAACTAATAGCTTACATCCTGCAAAGCCGGTTCGACTTTACATACAAGTCATACATAGCCAACACCTTCACAATATCAACACCTTCTTCTCTTCCCTCCCTAAGATCAACCCCATCTCCTTCACTTTGTGACCGAAACAAGTCCGGAAACGGCCATTTCTTGGTTTAGGGTAGGATTTTCACAGATTGATTTCTCGAATCTACAAGCACTCCGTGCGAGTGCATTTGTTTAAGGTTTAGACTCATTTCTAATCCACACACCCCAAATTACCAAAACCGGCAGAAATAGTTTTCACCCATAAACAATAAGTTCGTTTAATTGTAAACGATTACGAGACTAGTTTCTTGTAGAATTCGTATCTTAAGAGATAGATAACAGTTTAATCACTTGGAAAAATTATGATTTAATTATTTGGATACGACTAGATTGATCTTGGATATTGATTTTTGAGATTGTCCAAGTACTGCTTAACAATCGAGTTCACGAACCTTGTGTTTATATATATACACTGATTGAGTAGAAGTTGAGATATTAAATCTATACATATTGTCAAAAATTATTAAGTTGGTCTACTTGCAATTGTGTTAAGTTTTGTCTATACAGTTTGTCGAACGAAAAAGTTGGGTGTATTTGGTATCATCTGCGTTCTCAAGTGGTAACTTTCTTTATTGGTGTTCCACTGTATAGCTTCACAATCACAGATAGGATAGGATGAGTATATGTGACTTTAGTTAGTTTTTTTCCCGTCAAGATGAAAAAATTGACTAGATCCGACTTTGAAAGATCACCGCCTTTCATTTTAGCATAAAAAGTTTTTAATTTGGTTTATCTACCGTTGATTAAGCATTGCTTAATTATTACGCAATAGAGTCATCATCAGAGATCAATTATCGGAGTTTTTGATTAATGATTCAAGTATCATTTATAATCATTCTTTGAGCAATAATATATTACTTTGTTGGCTTAACACGTTATGTTTATTGGTAAACGCAATTATCATGCTCTTAATCATTAACTGTTGGTAAAAACCTAACAATAGATAATTTTGAGATTTAGGTCGTCTAGAGCATGTTATTTTATATGAAAAATGTGAATCTAATCAAATCAATTGTAATATCATCATGTTGTAGACGTATTTATAGTCAAGTTGACGAATATGCTCAATTAACGATTGAAAAAGCGAAGGTCTAACAACCACACCAAATATTTCGCTTTAGCAATCTGTATGGACTAACTCCAATATACTTTTAAGAGGATCAACTAGATAGTCAGGCTCAATCTTAATAAAAGTATTTTCGATTCAATACTTAATCAAGCAAATAGAAATATGCGAGTCTAATTGAATACAAAAGAAATCACTTGAACGATACCAAAGACCAATGTTCAAGGATCAATCAATTTCAATCAACAACCAAATGTTGGATTTCCCAATTGATCAATTCAACACACAACCTGTGATATTTCAATTATATAACAAAATATAATGCGGAAAAGAAATAACACGGACACCGAGAAGTTTTGCTAACGAGGAAACCGCAAATGCGAAAAAACCCGGGACCTAGTCCAGATTGAACACACACCGTATTAAGCCGCTACGGGACGCTATCCTACTACAAACTAACTTCGTCTGGACTATATAGTTGAACCCCAATCAATCTCACACTGATCCAAGGTACAGTTGCGCTCCTTACGTCTTTGATCCCAGCAGGATACTACGCACTTGATTCCCTTAGCTGATCTCACCCACAACTAAGAGTTACTACGACCCAAAGTCGAAGACTTTAATAAACAAAATTTGTATCACACACAAATATCTACGGTAATAGATAAATCTGTCTCCCACGGAAATACCTACGAGTTTTTGTTCCGTCTTTTGATAAATCAAGGTGAACATGAACCAATTGATAACCCGGACTTATATTCCCGAAGAATAGCCTAGAATTATCAATCACTTCACAATAATCTTAATTGACTAGCGAAAGAAGATATTGCGGAATCACAAACGATGAGACGAAGATGTTTGTGACTTCTTTTAATCTTGCCTATCGGAGAAATCAATCTCAAGCCAATCTTATGATTGTACTTAGTACGATAGAAACAACAAGATCAGATCACGTAACTACAAATAAAATAGTTGGTTCGGCTTTACAATCCCAATGAAGTCTTCAAGTCGTTAACCTACGGTGTCTCGATAGAAACCTAAGGTTAAAGGAGAATCGACTCTAGGTAATACAACTAGTATCACACGGGAGGTGTGGGGATTAGGTTTCCCGGTTGCTAGAGAGTTCTCCTTTATATAGTCTTTCAAATCGGGGTTTGCAATCTAAGTTACCTTGGTAACAAAGCATTCAATATTCATCGTTAGATGAAAACACGATTAGATTCAAGCTAATATCTTTCAAACCGTTAGATCGAAACTTAGCTTGTTACACACAAATGAAATACACATTTATTTAGGTTTGTGTAACCGTACCCAAACATGTACACTTAGTTGGTTCAACAAGTAGTTAACCAAATGGCTAGTCATATGAGCACTTTCATATCAACCATATTCTTCTTTACCATAAATAGTTCAAATGACTCAAATGAACTAGTTAGAGAGTTGTTCAATTGCTTAGATATTATAGAAGTATACAAGACACAACCGAAGCAAAAACGATTTGATTCACTCGAATCGATTCATGAACTTTATAGCCACGGTTTGCAAACATGCATTCCTTAGTTTATATAGGTTTAAGTTCACGAATAATCGTTTTTAGAAAATAACCAACTTAAGTACGCATACAGGTACGCGGACTTAAGTAACCAAAATAAGTTTGTTTTCAGTTCACAAACTCCAACAAAAATTCACGGGATGTGAACTTCCGACAGTGCGCATACTGGTACGCGGACTTTAGTTTCGGTTTTCCTGAGCAGCAAAGTATGCATACTTTGGTTCAAGGAATAAGGACTTACATACGTATGAGTTATCACACAATGTTTATATCCAACCATGGTTACATATTCTAAACTTTCATTTCAGTCATTGAAACATTCTTAGAGGACGTTATATAATTATTGTTCACAAGCTATTTTTCGTCGAAGCAATTTTCAAGTAATTGAAACTTAATATGACTTTCGTCACTAGTAAAGATGAACTTGGCCAAAGCGAAAGCTTACCAACACAGATTTCGAGAAATAGATAAGCGAGATAAACTCGCTCGAAATAGCAATGTGTATATAAAAGTCTATATAGCAATACGACTTTTGTCTCAAGATAGGAGATAAAGTAGATAGACTTTTGAGTGATAAATAAATTCAAGTCTCCACATACCTTTTAGTCGATGAAGTTCCACCAGTTCCTTGAGTAATTCTTCGTCTTTGTATGATGATCGTCATGGAGTCTAGAGCTAAACTACACTTTTTATCCTAGTCCGAGACTTAGCTATAAGTAGACTAGAAATCAAGACTTATAGTTTTGACAACTAAACTTGAAAAAAAGCTTGAGATAGCAAGCTTGCGAGTTCGACCGAGCAGTGCTCTAACAATCTTTCCCTTTGTCAATTTTTGTGACAAAACAATCAATACATAGGGAATACAAAAATAAATAAATAAACTTTTGTAGTTCTTCGGGAATATAAGTCCGGGTTATCGATTGGTTCCTGTTCACCTTGATTTATCAAAAAACCGAACAAAAACTCTTGGGTATTTCGTGGGAGATGATTTATTCAATCCTATAGACTTTTCTGTGTGAGACAGATTTATTTATCAAGTCTTCGACTTTGGGTCGTAGCAACTCTTGGTTGTGGGTGAAATCAACTAAGGGAATCAAGTGCGTAGTATCCTGCTGGGATCAGAGACGTAAGGAGCGCAATTGTATCTTGAATCAGTGTGAGATTGATTAAGGATCAACTACAGTCCAGTCCGAAGTTAATTGGTAGTAGGCTAGTGTTTGTAGCGGCTTAATACGGTGTGGTGTTCAACTGGACTAGGTCCCGGGTTTTTCCGCATTTGCGGTTTTTCGTTAACAAAATTCTCCGGTGTATGTGTTATTTCTTTTCCGCATTATATTTTGTTATATAATTGAAATATCACAAAGTTGTGCGTTAAGATCAATCAATTAGAATATCCAACCTTTGGTTGTTGATTTACATTGATTGACACTTGAACATCGGTCTTTGGTACCGTTCAAGTTGTTTCAAATAATAACCAGGCTATCATATTTCTATCTGTTTGATTTGTCGATTATATTGTGAAACAGAGATATTAAACTCTTTGATATACTTTATTCTAGATTGAGTCTGAATATCTAGTTGATTCTCTAGAAAGTGTATTGGAGTAAGTCCTCTCACATTGCCAAACGAATTGTTGGGTGTGGTTATTAGACCCCCGCATTTTCAGTTGCCTACATATCAAGATAATCAACTAAGAGTTAGTCAAGGTATTTGGTTTATATTTGATTCTTAGGCTGATTTTTCAATTCATCTCAATTTGTTGTTGGAGATCTTATATTTAGTGTATGTAATTTTTTTCTAGTAATGTCCAATCATTCGTTGATGTTTTATTATATTTTTGATCTTCATATTTAATCTGTTGATTGTTTACTTCCATTATATGAATTTTTTTATATCTAGTTGGATAATCAAGTTTTTTGTTCATTTTGTTATTAGATCCGTTTATACTAATTCCATTTTGTTGGTTTTAGGTTTGGTTTAGTTTGTTTTTTGTGTATGAATTGACAGTTCATATATGCAGTGCTGACCGAAAACCTAGTTTATTTTTGAGAATGTGGTCACATAGTGCATATATGTGATACCGGGAAAAACATATGTTATTTTATACAAATTCACTTACTATTTTTTTTTTAGTTTTTGTTTAAATAATTTTATTTTATTTTGAGATTGTTTGATCCAACGGTACATATATAGCATACAAAATAAATGATGGATCTAAAAATAAAACTTTGGTTGTGTTTTATTCTTAGATCCATCATTTATTTTGTATGATCCAGCTGTACATATATGCCGTACTGATTTTTTTATATTTTGTTATATTCATAGATTCATTACTTATTTTGAAATACAATTGACTTTTAGGTTATAAATCAGCAGTACATATATGATCATATTTGTTATATTCATAGATTCAACACTTTAAAAAAACTTTAGGAAGTTTCCTTCCAAGTACATATGCAGTGCTCTATATAAACGTTTGGGGGAGGAAGAAGAAGTTTATGCTGCTTGTTTGTATTCATCACAATTTTCCAAGAGCCATAAACCAGATAAGAAAAATGGAAAGGATACTGTAAACATGGATTTTTATCTCATTGTGATGGTTGATCGCTTATGCAAGCATATCTTTATTTTCCATTGCGTCTTTATACTTGCTCTATTTTCCCTAGTCACAAGATCATGTAACGACAATCATTAACTAAAAGACAAAGAAGCATGATGATGATGAGGTAATGACTATTTCTTAACAATTTTTTTTATTGCATCCTTATACTAGCTTTAGTAGTGTTTATTTTTCTAATGAAAACATAAGCCTGCGTAATCAAAAGAAATTATTTTTTTTTTGTATTTCAGGAGTGTGGTGGCTGCAAGGAAAATCATTGTATAAACGTTTTATTGTGTTATTTCTCGGTGTATAAACACCGCATTCGTGAGAGAAAATATAATTTCTATATTGTGTTATTTCTCGGGGTTATACACGCTACATTCAAGAGAAAATCGGTTTATAAACGATGTACTTCGTACGTCCTAACTTCATATATGGCGAAGCCTTCATATACAAGTTCATTCTCGCCAAATTTCATTCTTGTCGAGAGTAGTTTAAACCAATGACCGAGTAGTGGTCCTTGTCAATGATTTAGCTGACAGTAGTACTTATAATATTGTTGTTTTTAATTTCATATTCAATAGATTTCCTTTTTGGATAAAGTATATATTGCATAAAGTTTAGAACAGACAATTAGAATTCAAGGTTTGAGTTTTTAGTCTTGTTTTTTCTTTATAACATCGAACTTAGTCATTTTTCATTCTCGTTCTTAATGGATTTTATTTGTTAGGTTGCATGAATGGATTCTTTCAAAAGATGATGAACATGATGAAAGAAAGGCTCTTTGGATCACAAGGAGCTCCAATAGTTCTTGCACAAGTATAGACTATGTGTGCAAATGTTATACTAGTTATAAATAGCATTTGATCATCTCTAGATCAATAAGTTTTATGTAATGAAGAAAATGTTTGATTTATTTTATATTTTTGGTATGCATGTAAAACTTATTCACTTGGCATTGTTGATGAATTTCAGAGATAGAATAGCTTCACAAACTATGTTATATGTTTATTTTCAATGAGCAAAGTTATATGCATTCATGGATACCAGTATTTATCTCATAGATACTTTGCAAAGTAGTCATAAATTAGAAGTCCACAGTGCATTAACGACGCACTCAGGAAAATATCCAAAAAGCCACAGTACATAAAAAATTACTCCGTAAATACTTAGTAAAAAACTGAGTTACATAAACGCTATAGTCCAGGAAGATAAAGATTGTGATAAATAAAGACTATTACAAATATACATTAGATCATACCAATTAGTAGTATATTAGTCCAACTAGTTTTATTGATCTAATGATAATTTACATAACATAGCTTCATCATACATTGACCTTATTCATGTACAACTAATGTCAAATAAACCCTGCACGACTGTTATTTCTAAGCAACCTAAAATGAATAAAGTGCATTGAAAACCCCGCTAAGAATGTTATATTTTCTCAATTTGTTTTTTTACAGTCCAAGACCCGTGGTTACATTTTTTGAGCTTGGCACCCGGTCGACCGTCAATCGCATTCTCGAACTTTCTCGATTTGATTTGCAATTTAAGATGTCTTCACCCTCAGTTATATTTTAGGATCTTGGCATCTGAAATGCTTGAGTATTCTCAACTTTCCCGATGTGCTTTTGTGGCCCAAAACAACTAGTACCCATAATTTTTCTGCATTTGTCACCCGAACATCAACCGCAAACTCAACTTTCAAAATTGGTGGTTTTGATGCAATATTGTCGCTTAACTAGGATTTTTCAAAGTATGGCATATACATACTCAAATGCATACTCTCTATACCGAAGAGAATTATCTATCAAAACATAAAACCACCCATTTTATCACTATAGCAATTATGTCTTTTGTATCATATAGGCAAAAAAACAAGTACCATAATGATTTTTATGAAATATACACTTTTTCCACCAAGATAGCAGATATGTAATGGTGGATCATCATGTGGATCATCATGGACCGTGAACAAAAAATCTAAAGTTACATGTTACTTTTCATGAAACCAAGCATAAAACTATACATTTTTATTAGTATAACAATTATGTACTTCAAAATGATAGTCTTAGAAACCAAAACTAACAACCAAACCATCAAGACTAAAAACTAAATCATTTGTTTCATAAACAAAAAATTACAAAATAAAATTGAAATAAAATCGGATTTTAAACCAAATTGTCGGTTGATCTAGTACCTTTTTTCTTTGATGTCGGTGATCGATATTTTGTTCGGTGATTTGGTTTTTGATCTTGATACTTTGGCTTTTCGTCTTTTGATTTAGGAGCAATACGATTTTCCTCAAATTTACCTTCTTCTGACCCAGGAGCAACACTATCTTCCTCTATTATTTCATCTTCTATTGATAGTACTCTCGAATTTTTTGTGTGAACCAAATCTGAAAATCGATTTTAGGTTTTGTTGTTTTTTGAAATTATAATTGTGATTTGATTTTTGTGATTTACTTGCTGAATCAAGTGATTTGCTTTCAAAAACGGGATGAATTTCTATAAAAATGATTTTTTTTTCTCTGTTTCTTCTCATAGGAAGAAGATCTTTTGGGGTTTTCCATGACTAGTGGATTGCCCGTGCCATGATGGCACGGGATTTTTGTGGCAGTGAGATTGGAGCGGGGCTGGTGCCGGATGGTGGTGGTGGCTTAGTGTATAACACGTGCCATTATACTACTATTTATGCACTCACGCAAAAGACGCACTACCATAATAGTACCACCTCATCAAACCTAGCTAGCCATTTGATAGAAAACGGACACCGCAATCAACACGTGTCAATGGTGAGTGAGGGTAAGTATGCTTCAGTTACAAAGCTTTTACGAATGCCATTCTGATTCTCGGAGTCTCCGCATCTCTCTGTTTCTATCTATTGTTATTTTAAAGGAATGTTGATGGAGATAACTATTGCTTATGTTTCAATTTGTTAGAAAAATAGTTGGTTTATAGCATAAAGTGCGAGATTTGAATGGGTAAATTGATAATGGATTTTGTGGTTTAAGAATCCTAGTTTTATTATGTCTTTGTTTCTGTTTTGCTTCAAAATCAAAAATATAATTGTCAGATTAAACATCCATTTGTGATCTTATTTTAATTGCGTTGTCTATTGATTTCATGTTTATATCTAAACATATTATGATAGAAGAAAATGGTGGTGGTGAGTATAAATTGAAATCGAATTTGGTTTGAATTCAAACTAAAATTAGAATTTTTGGTAAAATGTGGTGTTACTGATGGTGGTGGTGGTGGTGGTGGAGGAGGAGGGTGGTGGCATCGACTGTCAGAAGACGAAATTAGTAGTAGTGGTGGTGTTTCAGTCGATTGAAAGGTGCAGGTGAAGATCAATAGTTGATAATGGCGGTGTTTCAAACACTTTCAGTTTTTGTGGTGTTGATGACTTCGAATTTTGGTAGTGGTGGTGTGGAAGGTTGAAGGAGGTGGAGGAGAGATCGATATTGAGAGCGAGAAGAAGGTTGAAGCCTTTTTCCCATATCTAATAATATTTAGTTTTTCACAAAAGTAACCATCAATTTTTTGTGTATTGCGATGACCCAGGTAGAAAAACCAAAAACACAGAGGGCCAATCGCGTCATTTTGTTTAGCGCATTAGTCTTTATCGCCCCTACATTTGTGCAAATTTACCTCAGTCTAAGGGAGGAAATAGATCATGTAGGGGTAGTTGCGACATTTCAATTATGACATCGAATTCTGATAGACACAAAAAAAAACCATTTTCGCTTATATTATGGATTGCAGGTGGTGTTAGTGGGCGATGTTAGAGCAAAGAAATAGATTCGTGGGGGATGAAGAAGGTTCACACGTTCCTATAAGGATAGTTAGATCTTTTCCATGTTTTTAATAACTTAAAGACCCATAATAACAACAAAATCCGATTGGACCCTATAACAAATAACTATATGGGCTTCGAACCATCCAATAAATTTCACAACCACCTAACTCTTCTGGAAGAATGGTATTATGGTAGTATCATCCGGTATCTCCTTGAGTAACCCAACCATGGTTGATGGTTGTACGGCGTACACTTTGTATAGCCCATTTGAAATTGTGGCCCATGAGTCCATCAAAAAGCATGCGAAAAACCCGACAAACTAACTTTTAGTCCGACAAAACTATCAATACATATGGATTACAAAATAAATAAATTTTGTAGCTTCTCATCCAAATGTTGATTTCCTTGGTTCTTCAACATTACTCGAATCTTTGTTACTTCCAAGTACTCCGATTGGTTCGAACGTGTTCAACTCAAAGATCGTATTGTTGAAGATACGTAGCCATAACAATGAGAAAACAATTAGCTCTCAATCATTGTTATACAATGTCATAGTATTATTACACAACATCAAAGTACAATTGTATCATAACTTTGACAACAATACTATGGTGATATGTATCACTCCCCCTTAGTCAATACTTCATCTCACAATGACCCCCCCCCCTCTTTGTGAATATAAATTGGCAAAGGTGCGAAAACTAGTGGGATCATAATGAAATTCTTATAGAGATACTTCATGACTTTGTTTCGATGATTTCACGTAGTCGAAACTTAGTGTATTCATCAAGGAGTTTATAAAGATACAAGAAAACTCCTACAATATTCCACAGCCGCACTCCCCATAAAGATTTGGTAACTAAGCACAAGTTCAATTAATAACTCTCCCTCATAAAGTGTCATTCCCGAGATAACAACAAGAGCGACCTTACTTTTACAAGAAAAGAAGGATTTATTTTTTAAACTTTTGATCCCGAACAAAACTTTTATCTACGTAGAAACCAATGAGGAATTGAAACAACACTACACTGAAGTTCTAAGCCTTGATTGACCAATAGATATAAATGAGTCCAGGGGAAAAAGGCTAGAAAACTAATGAACCAAAAAAATACCAATAGACTGCCGTAAGTGTTGAAATGTAGCAATATCTAAAGGTTTGGTGAGAATATCACTTAACCGTTGTTTGGAAGGCACAAACTCCATGTTAATAATACCATTTTCATAGAGATCTCTAATAAAATGATATCTTATGTTAATGTGCTTAGTTCTTGAGTGCTCAAAGGGATTATCGGTGATGCGAATCGCACTTGAGTTGTCACAAAAGATCTTCATTATACCAATGTCAATTCCATAATCAACAAGCATTTGTTTCATCCATATAAGTTGAGTATAACACGAACCCCAGCAATGTATTCTCGCTTTGCATGTAGACAAGGATTGTGAGTTTTTTTTCTTGCTATATCATGCCACAAGATTCAACCCAACATAGTAAAATTCCCGTAAGTACTCTTTCTGTCTTCAACACATCCTACCCAATCCGTCGAATAGGCGGTAAGATCGGTGTTAGTACCAAAAGTATAAGATAGACCATACCCGATAGTGTGTTGGATATATCGCATGATCCTCTTTGCAAGTTGCAAGATGAGATTCCTTTGGATTAGCCTAAAATCTAGCACAACAACCAACACTAAAAAGCAATATCAGTCTAGTAGTTTGTAAGATATAAGAGGCTTTCAATGATAGATCGATAAATTTTTTGAACCACATTTACTCCTTTCTCATCTCGATGTAGTTTACCAGTGGTGGGCATAGGCGTCAATTTTGGAGTTGACTTATCAAGACTGAACCTTGTCACAAGATCCTTAGCATATTTTTCTTGAGAAGTAAATTCCATCCTTATGTTGTTGAATCTGTAATCCTAAAAAGAATTTTAATTCACCAACATTGCTTATTTTAAATTCCTTACCAAGAGAGACTTGAAAATCTTTTGCAAGTTTCTCAGAAGTTGATCCATGGATGATATCATCTACATAAACTTGAGCTATGACAACATCTTTCCCACTTCATTTGGTAAACAGGGTTTTATCAGCTCCACCTCTCGAAAAACCTTTCCTAAGAAGAGAAGTAGTTAGTTTTCGAACCAAGCACGAGGTGCTTGTTTTAACCCATATAATGACTTTTTGAGCTTAAGTACATGATCTGGGAAATCAGGATTTTCAAATCCCTTAGGTTGAGCAAGATAGACCTCTTCCTTTAAATTTCCGTTTAGGAAAGCGGATTTTATGTCCATTTGAAACAACTTAACCTTAAGAAAACAACCATGAGCTAATAACAACCGAATGGACCCAAGGCGTGTCACATGAGCAAAGGTTTCGTCAAAGTCGATACCTTTAATCTGTGAATATCCCTGAGCGACAAGTCTGGCTTTGTTTTTGACAATGGTGCCAAATTCGTCAGACTTGTTCTTGAATATCCGTTTCGTACCAACAATATTGATATTGGAGGGAAAAGGTACGAGCTCCCATACATCTTGTATTTGAAATTGTTTAACTCTTCATGCATTGCATTCACCCAAAGGGATCGCTAAGAGATTCAACAATATTTCTCGGTTCTACTTGTGATAGATAACAACCAAAATTGCAAATATTTTGAAGTTGTCCTGTTGTTTTAGCTGTAGAATCTTTTCCTCCAATAATACTGTTAGTATCACGATTCCTTTGAACCTAGAGGTGTCGTGGAGGAACACGTTCTTGTTCAACAAGAATAGCCTGGTCAGATCTCTTCTCCTCGTCATTGGAAATATTAGGATCAGTAACGGTTGGAACAACTTCAACTGATTCTGAGATTTCCTTGACTTTCTCAATTGTCTCAGTTGGAGGCAATTCAGCAGGAGGGTTAAAATTTCTTAGATCATTAATGATGACATTCGCAGATTCCATCATAACTTGGGTTCTGAGATTAAATACTCGAAAACCACGACTATCAATAATGATTATTTCAATATCTTGAAAATTGCTTTGATGCTAATAGTGTGTGAAAAACGGCTATTGACATTATAGAAGAATGTTTCAATGATTGAAATAAATAGTTGATGATGTAACCATCTTTGGATATAAGCATATATAGTGTGTTCGCACATTAGTGTATAAGTCCATAAATCGGGATCCAAGAGTATGCATATGTGTGTATAAGAAATTGGTGAAGGAGACAGGTTATTTATGCGTACATGTACGCATACTAGTGGAAGTTCTCAAATCGAGAATTTCTGATGAGTTTGGTTTTGGCAAAACTCTTAACTAGTCACCTTAAGTATGCGTACAAGCGGAAGTTTTTGAACCGAAAATTTCTGCTGAGTTTGGAAACTTTACAAACTCAAAAACCGGTTGCTTAAGTACGCATACTTAAGCTGGTTGCTTAAGTACGCATACTTAAGCTGGTTGCTTTGTAAAATCGGTCAAGTCCATGAACTTAAAGATTTAAATCATAAGGAATGCAATCTTTGCAATTCGTGGCTATAATGTTCATGATTGATTCAAGTGAATCAAACCGATTTGATTTCAATTGTGTTTTCTAAATAATTGAACAACTCTTAACTAGTTTCATTTGATTCATTTGAACTAGTTATGGTTAAGATGCATAAGGTTGATATGAAAGTAATCATATAGCTAGAGAAAACAAGAATTCTCAATCATTGTTACAGTGTCATAGTATTATTACACAACATCAAAGTTCAATTGTATCACAACCCGACAACAATACTATGGTGATATGTATCACTCCCCTTAGTCAATACTCCATCTCACATGGAAACCACTCCCCCTTACATAATGATCCAAAAACCATATGTATTTGTAGTGTGAACTACACATTAATTCTCCCCCTTTTTGTCAATAAAATTGTCAAAGGTAACGAAAACTAGTGGGATCCTAATAAAATTTCCATAGAGACATTTCATGACCAAAAGAAAGTACATATCAACTTTTTAGATTCAATCATATAGCCGAAGCTAAATGCTTTCATCAAGGAGTTTATAAAGATGTAGGAGCAGAATATTGCGACATCAATACTTCATGAGATTAATAAACGACTACATTGCGAAGGCGTCGCAGAAAGTAATATAAATGATTTAATGGGTGACGATAGCCAAAACATGAGAAAAATGTTTAGACTTGGCGAGATCTAGGAGTGTCGCAAAGAAAAATGTTTATAATACTCGCGACACTTCGAGTTATTCCGAAAAATAAAGGACAAATTTTAGTGTCATCCATTATGTATTACCCTATATAAAGGGTTGAGTTGGTCTGTTGTGAGGGGGTTCTTTTTGAATTGTTAAGCAAGTCATTAGGAGAGAGAAAATTAAGAGTGATTGTAATTTCTTTAGCTCTGTTCTACATTTCTTTGTAAACCTATCAAGAAAATAATCAATAAAATATATTGTTACTCATCTTCAAATGGATTAATTAAGAAAATTCGAGTGAGGGGTGTAGTGTGGGATTTCCTGCAACTACAAAAGATACAAGATAACCCCTATAATATTCCACAGCCGCACTCCCCACAAAGATTGGGCAATTAAGCACAAGTTTAATTAAGAACTCTCCCCCATAAAATGTCATTCTCGAAAGAACAACAAGAGCGATCTTAATTTCACAAGAAAAGAAAGATTTATTTGAACATAACAAATCACATAGAATATGAATTTGAATCTAAAATACTCAATTAAATTAACCACAAGAAAACCCATGATTAATTTAATCAGAATGCTCAACATAAGAGAACTTACGGAGCCGCACAGTATATACATAAAAATATGGATCAGGGAAGATCAATACTGCGGAATAGACAAGGATTCATTCTATTTTCCATCACTATTTGCACAATGACATACAATAGACATAATCCTTTTAAATAAAAGTTCATCCTATCTTCCATCAATATTTGCATAATGACATACAATAGGCTTAAAACTTTTGTAATGTCAAAAGTCCATTCATTCTTTTATCAATACTTGCATATCGACATATGAAAGACTTAACTTTTGACAAAGTATGGGACAATCATAGTTCACTTTGACGCAAACACACATATCCCATAACAAATTGCAATATATAAAACCATAAAGATTAAGCAATTTTAGAATTTAAACCAATAAACCTAAAAAACATGAAGATGAAAACGTTGGACATAGCTATGTGTAATCACAATAATGGCTATTCCAAACTCTAGTTATGTTATTCTTCTAAACAAGACAAGAAAATAAAATTCTCATCAGAATATTTACTAGATGTTAAAACTTTGAAGAATTCTTTATCGTCCCTAAACTCCTTGTCGTCAACAGCCATTGGTACATAAGTTTCATGAAGATAGGAGTTAATATCAATAAACCTTCTTGACTGATGTCGAACTAGGGACTTCTGAATCTCATGAGTCTTAAGCACAAAATCCTTTATCTGTTGAATCTCCTTTCGTGTCTCATTTAACACTTCAAGAACATTAGAAAACTTCGAGAATTAAAAGGAACAACTCTTGGCTTCCTCACATTCCTTCTTTTCCTTTTCAAAGTTGGAGGCAATGGAGATTTTTATTTTTCCTTCATGATTGATGGCTTAATAATCATATTAACATCTTTTCCATCTGAAGACATGATGCTTGGAGTATCCATAGGAATATGGTTTTGTGAGAGGAAATCACAATTTAAACTCAACAAGTAGTCTTGGAAAGAGTTTCAGAGAAGGAAAAAGGAATGTAGGGTTATGCAACCTTTAACAGGTTCATGCACGCACAATTATGAACCCTAGAACAAGTAGTCTTGGAAAGAGTTTCAGAGAAGGAAAAAGGAATGTAGGGTTATGCAACCTTTAACAGGTTCATGCACGCACATAGGAATATGGTTTTGTGAGAGGAAATCACAATTTAAACTCAACAAGTAGTCTTGTCGAGAATAACGCTCCTTTATTGATAGACAGGGAATTCCAATTTTGCATAAAAAAAACAAAACTAAGAAAAGAAGAAAACAAAATCTTCCTAAATCCTGAGAGGTGCACAACCTTGTCTCTTTTGATCAGACACATGAGACAAGATACACAACTCAACACAATCAAGTTGTGTTGCGGTGAACAACAATCTGTCCACCATGTTCCTTTTGAGACGAATCCATAGACCTTTGTCTATCAAAACGATTGGACCATACTTTCTTCTCTAATGGTCTTGTTTTATCCTTGGAAACTAACTTCTTAGACGAAGATAAGATCTTACATACCTCAATGGTCTTTTGAGCAAGTTTAAGCTTGTTTGCTAATCGATTTGCTCTTCGTTGAAGTTTGTTGACAAGCCTCAATTTGTGTTTGTACTTGTAACACTTTGATATTTCATGACCTTTGAGTGAACAATACGAGCACGCAAATCTTGAATATAATTCAGCATCCGAGACGTGCAAGCGTGGCTAGACACATAGTAGAACTCAAACATTATTCCGTGAGTTTCCAATAGAAAGGTCGGTTTATCTTCCGATTGGTTGAGTTTTCTTCGAAAGAATATCAAGATTGATGTATGTATTGCTACAATTATCAAAATAAATATTTTCACAAAGAAGTGCAACAATTTATTTTTCGTCTTCATTAGAATCATAGTTGTCAAATATTTCATCAAGAGTTGCAGCAAGACCTTGTTCCCAGTGTATTTCTTTCGATTTGGACACTCATTTACAAAATGACCAAAACCTTTACACTTAAAGTACTGAGGCATATCCTCGTCATCAGTTTCATCATTATCCCTATTTTTAGGAGGAACACGATTATGGGGTTTATCTGATGACCTGGATTTATCTCTGGAGAACCGTTTACTTCTCTTCAAAAGAAGATCCCTAAACTGTCTTGTGATAAACGAGACTGGCTTGTGAAGATCTTCATCTGTTGAATCAGCCTCAGAAAGATCATCTTCGGGAGATGCAAACACTTTTACTTTTATCAAGTAATTTAGTGTTTTTAGTGCTTTGAAAGCAACATCCTTACTAGACTTGGACGTATGCTCATGATCAAAGATCTTTAGATTCCCAACCAGGGTATTTATTTCCGACAGCGTTAAGAGATTATTTCCTTCAACGATGGCATGCTTCTTAGAATCGTATCTATATGGAAGCGATCTGATAATTTCATCACAATGTCCTTTTCAGGAATGGTCTTACCCAATGCAAAATATGCATTAACAATTTCAGAAACTTTGTGATTAAACTCATCAAATGATTCTTCATCTGCCATACGAAGGTTTTCCCAATCAGAATTTAGGTTTTGAAGCCTAGCTTCTTTCTCGCTGGTATTTCCTTCAAATACGGTTTCTAAGATATCCCAGGCATTAGACTTAGTGCACGTAGTCACATGGTGATGAAGATCCGGGGTAATGGCATGTATGATAGCATTTAAGCCGTCAGAGTTTTGCTTTGCAGCAAGAATTTCTTGGACTATATCTACCAATATTCTTAGGTATAGATACATCGTATCAGATTAACCTAGGAGGATCAAAGCCATTAACAACACGTACCCATGTTTGATCACGAGATTGAAGAAAAGCACGCATAAATTTTTTCCACCATAATTAGTTTGAGCCATCGAAGACTTGTGGTACGTTTATGGAGATAGAATTCCTGTTCATAGAGTCAGATCGCTACCAACACAGACTTGTAAGGTTTTTAAACGTGTTTGCCTGCTCTGATATCAATTGAAAAAGCGGGGGTCTAACAACCACACCCAATATTTCGCTTAGCAATCTGTATGGACTAACTCTAATATACTTTTAAGAGAATCAACTAGACAGTCAGATGATGTGTTTTTCAATTGAGTTGTAGTAAATAGTTCGTTCAAGACTTGTGAAAGCAGATTTTAGACTTGGTTTTAAATTAAAAATATAGCAAACTTAAATAAAAGTGATATGAAAAATATGGAGAAGACTGGGGCTATGGATTCCACTAATTACCAATATCAAAGTGATTTATATTCTCTAATTATAATTATGCAAATCCTTCATTCAAATTGATTATTAATATTTCAAAAGTTGATTTTTAGAAATAACAATTGTAGATCGAAAGTATGGGACATCAAAACCCTAGGATAGCATGCTCCATCAATTGAAATAACAATTGGTTAACAAAACCATTTTATCTTATTTATTTATCAAGGCAAATAATCATATAATAATTGCATAAATTAAATAAAATGAATGCTATTGTGATTATGTATGGGTATGAGGTGAGGATTTCATCCTAGGGAACAATGTTTACATGTGTTCTAAGGAAGTAAGTTCATAAACTTGTTTGTGGACCGAAAAGTAAATTGCCATGTGTTATTGGTTTTGTTATTCATTGCATATCTTATGAACAACCAATATGTGTAATAGAGTATAACAGCTCACAACTTGTTGTGTTCTTGGTAGAACTGTTCACAAAGGCCTGACTTATGTATTGGTATAACTTTTATTAGTAAAACCGATCTTAAGTAATAACCTATGATTCCCTTAGCTGATCTCACTCACAACTAAGAGTTGTTACGACCCAAAGTCGAAGACTTGATAAACAAATCTGTATCACACCGAAAAGTCTATTGCATAGATAAATCTGTCTCCCACAGATATACCTATGAGTTTTGTTCCGTATTTTCATAAATCAAGGTGAACAAGAACCAATTGATAAACCGGTATTATATTCCCGAAGAACAACCTAGTATTATCAATCACCTCACAATAATCTTAATCGATTAACAAAACAAGATATTATGGAATCACAAACTATGAGACGAAGATGTTTGTGATTACTTTTCAATATTGCCTATCGGAGATAAATCTCGAGCAAATCTTAAAGAAGATAGTACTCAATCACAATAGAAAACAGTAAGATCGGAACACGCAAGAGAAATAGTTGGGCCTGACTTCACAATCCAAATGAAGTCTTTAATTTCGTTAACCTACTGGGTTTTTTAAAACCTAAGGTTAAAGGATAATCGACTCTAGTCGCAACTAGTATCACACAGGGGTGGGGATTAGGTTTCCCAATTGCTAGAGTTCTCATTTATATAGTCTCCAAACCAGGGTTTGCAATCAATGTTACCTTGGTAACAAGGCATTCAATATTCACCGTTAGATGAAAACTCTCATGCCAAAGATGTGTAGATTCCACCTTAGTCAAATTGCAACAATTGCTAACCGAGTATCAAGAAGATAACAATTATTTTTACCACGAGTTCCTTGAAAAATTACTTTTCCAGTTTTGTCTAAAATGTCACATCAATTCGCATTGAAGACAACTTTATGGCTTTTGTCACAAATTTTATTAATGGAAAGAAGATTAGCAAGTCATACCTTTAATGTACACTACATCATGGATTTCAATAACGCCAGGAAGTTTGATCGTCCCCTTCTTGCTTATGTAGCAACAATTCCCATCTCCGAATGTTACAGGACCTCCTTCAAAGTCGCTTGAATTCACAAACCACGAAAGATATCCAGTCATATGTCGGCTACATCCACTATCAAGGAACCATTGAAAGGGTGATATTGATTTTAGAGCAAAAGATCCCATACTAACTCTACTATCCCTTTTGGGATTTCTTGTTAGATTTGTACACCTGTTTAGATAAGTAAACATTTGTTCGGCTTTCTTATGAAGATTACTACCAAACTTTAAAGTTTTCTTGAAAGATGTACACACATGTTGAAAATAATTATGAGAATCACATAACATACATGGACCAACATCTTTAGGCTCTTCTGAGAATTTCTGAGTCACATCAGGTTTCACAAAGCTTATACCTCGCTTATCCCCTGACTTCTGACACTTCTTCAGGGAAGAAGTAAAGGAGTTATTCAAATCCATTGAAGATACTTTGACAGACTTCAAATCCTTATACTTTGCAATTTCTATAACAAGGTCGAATTAATCCGGATTTGTTCATCTAACTTTTTCGGAGAATAACTAACTCTTCAGAACGTTCTCTAAGATTAGAGCTAAATTCTGGTGAAGCGTTTATAGAGACTTCACTATCCATAGAGTCAGATTGCTACAAACACAGACTTTTGAGGTCTTAAACATGTTTGCCTGCTCTGATACCAATTGAAAAAGCGAGGGTCTAACAACCTCACCCAATATTTCGTTTAGCAATCTGTATGGACAAACTCCAATATAATTCCGAGAGCACCAACTAATAAAGCGAGATCAATCAAGAAATATATCTAAGAGGTGTATCTCTGTTTCACAATGTAATCAGCAAATCAAACAGATAGAAATCAGTGAGCTTGATTATTATGTGAAACAACTTGAACGGTACCAAAAACCAATGTTCAAGTGTCAATAAATTTATATCAACAACCAAAGGTTGGATTATCTAATTGATTGAACTACACAACCTGTGATATTTCAATTATATACAAAATATAATGCGGAAAAGAAATAACACGGACAACCAAGTTTTGTTAACGAGGAAACCG
Organism: Papaver armeniacum; assembly: GCA_023531295.1. Taxonomy (NCBI): domain Eukaryota; kingdom Viridiplantae; phylum Streptophyta; class Magnoliopsida; order Ranunculales; family Papaveraceae; genus Papaver; species Papaver armeniacum. The sequence continues at coordinate 88,274 of JAJJWW010013167.1, forward strand.
CAAATGCAAAAAAACTAGGGACCTAGTCCGATTTGAATAAAGTACACTATATTAAGTCGCTACAGACACTAGCCTACTCCAAGTTAACTTCAGACTGGAATGTAGTTGAGCCCAATCTCACACTGATCAAGGTACAATTGCGTTCCTTACGCCTCTAGAACCACGCCGGATTCTGCGCACTTGATTCCCTTAGTTAATCTCACCCACAACTAAGAGTTGCTACGACCCAAAGTCGAAGACTTGATAAACAAATCTGTATCATACAGAAAAGTCTATTGAATAGATAAATTTGTCTCCCACAGAAATACCTACGAGTTTTGTTCCGTATTTTGATAAATCAAGGTGAACAGGAACCAATTGATACACCGGACTTATATCCCCGAAGAACAACCTAGTAATATCAATCACCTCACAATAATCTTAATCGTATGGTAGCGAAAAAAGATATTGTGGAATCACAAACGATGAGACGAAGATGTTTGTGACTAGCTACTTTTTATCTTGCCTATCAGAGATTAAATCTCGAGCAAATCTTAAAGAAGATAATACTCAATACGATAGAAAACATCAAGATCAAAACACGCAACTACAGAGAAAATAGTTGGGTCTGGATTCATAATCCCAATGAAGTCTTCAAGTCGTTAACCTAATGGTTTTAGAAAAACCTAGGTTAAAGTAGAATCGACTCTAGTCGCAACTAGTATCACACATGAGGTGTGGGGATTAGGTTTCCCAATTGCCATAGTTCCCCCTTATATAATTTTCAAATCGGGTTTGCCATCAACGCTACCTTGGTAACAAAGCATTCAATATTCATCGTTAGATGAGAACTCGATTAGACTCAAGCTAATATCTTTCAACCGTTAGATCGAACTTAGCTTGTTACACACAAATGAAAAGTGACTTCATTTAGATATGAGTAATGAAGACCTAAACATGTACACTTTGTTGGCTAAACATAGTTAACTTGAAGTTAGTCATATGAACACTTTCATATCAACCTTATTCATCTTAACCATAACTAGTTCAAATGACTCAAATGAAACTAGTTCTAGAGTTGTTCAATTGTTTATATTCTCATAAAAGTATACAAGACACAATTGAAGCAAAATCGATTTTGATTCACTTGAATCAATTCATGAACAATATAGCCATGTTTGCAAAAGATTGTATTCCTTATTATATAAATGTATTAGTTCATGAACAAACCGATTTTAGAACATAACCTACTCAAGTATGCGAACGTGTACGCATACCTAAGTGGTCGGACCAAGGTATTTAAATGGTAAATCGAAACGTGAATCGTTTTTTAAAATTTGAGAATCGAAACGTGTATTAAATCGTGAATCGTAGATTCATTGTCCACTTCTGAATCGTATATTTGCCTATAAAAAATAATGAACTAGGTGAAAAGCTCAAAAAGAATTACATATATTTTCCAAGATTTTTATAAATAAGAAGAAAATACATTACCAATCGCAAAATGAAGCATAGTACAATGGTTGGGGTGTTGTCAATTGAATCCAGGGTTGCAGGTTCGATCCCTACTAACGTTGTTTTTGCAAAAAAATAAAAGATATATCACGAGATGTGGTTTGACCGCATCTCAAGCGTGGACCAAGGTTGACTTGTCGATTCTTTGGAGAAACGCTTCACAAGAGCGCCTCGAATCGAACTTGAAATTTCGACTCGACTCGCACGATTCAACTCGTGAATCGTACGAGTTTAAAAACCCTGGGTCGGACTAAGTTTGGGTTTGCCAGTACGCGAACTGGTACGCATACCACCAAACTCAGTTGAATTCCAGAGCTTGAACTTACGCCAGTACGCGAACGGGTGCACATACTAAGTTCTCGGACTTTCATTAACCAACCAGTACGCATACCATGGTTCCCCGACTTGGAATAACTTGCCTTGAGTTAGCATACAAGTACGCATATCGTGATACATCCAATCATGGTTAATTTGTTCTAAACTCTCATTTCAATCATTGAAACATTCTTACAAGACGAGAATATCTGTCTCACACAAACTATTAGCTTCGAAGTAATTTTCAAGTGATCGAATGGTCAATACGAAACATTCCGAGTCTATATCAAATGACTGTGAAGAGATAGAGAACATGGAGATGATGGGGATGAGGTGAGATAATTTAGGGAAGGTTCTGGAAAATCCATTTTTACCATACCCATTATACCTCCAGCTGCTATAACCGTCACACAACTTTAAATTTTCACATGGGGTGTTGTCACGCTGCATGTTGTCGTAGACCACCTGTATCACCCCGTGTTTTTAGCATGATGCATGCTCGGAGATGCGTCATGGCCTGAGATGAAGCTTCATCCAAAGCACATTGCGTAGAAAAAAGAGCATTGGCTTAGGCCAATACGCTGCAAAAAATGGCACCAAGAGAGTGTAAGTTGAAAACTATACTGGATAAAAGCCAATCTTGCATCAAAGGATGCATTAGGCCAGTTGGGTAGATGGCCTTGATAAATGTAGAGCCACAATGACGCATTACGCAAGTCATTGACCTATGGCCAATATCGCAACAGGCCAGAGTAGGCTGGCCTTGGAAATGTACAACCATCACGGCCTTCACTGGATCTGGCTCAAGAAATGTTCATCCAAGGTCCGATATTTGCAGATCCCCCGGCCTTTGCAAAAAGGTCGACCAAGTTGCATTGAGTACGAAAATTTGTGCCATGAAGCTGGCCAATGGTTAGGCCAACTTAGGCTTCGCATTTTGGTCGTGTTCCATGGCTTATGGGTGCAATGGTGGTTATGCCACAATTAAAGTCCATAGTTTGCCAAGTTGTGATTGGCTATGCCATGGACTTAGCCATTGCTTTGGGATGATTCCAACTAGGCCATTAGTTCATTCTCCTTTTATACGAAGTGCTATTAGCTGCAACAATCAGTATTATAGCCTTAGCTATAGTGAGCTAAGGTATTATAAGATATGTCGTATATACGATGGGCTTGGCCATGCCAATGTGCCGCAATCCTTATGCCATTAATTATGATCTCGATTATTGTATGGATATAATATAAGGTTTGAATTTATGGCGATGTGCCGAGCTTAGATTTGAAGTGCAATGCTATTCTAGTAAGAATTTGAACACGATAGTGCCGCTTATAGCATGTTCAAGGAACTCGGCCGAAGGAGCTTGCAACTTGAGACGATACTTGATATGATTATGTATTAAATATAATAATCTCAGTAGAATATATATATATATATATATATATATATATATATATATATATTGTACATGCAGAGACCATCCGAAGGGTAGTCGTCGCCGAGATCGGTGGCAACCCGAGGAAAATATTGCCCTATACTAGCGGTCAATCCGTCTAGGAGATGTCAATCAATATGAGAGAGTACCACTAATGAAATATGTCATGTACCTGCAATGGAGAGGAGTGCCCCCTATCGTGTGGAGTGTCAATGTGTATTACTATGAGCCGTAGTTAGTAGTATTTAGCATGTGATAGGGTGTCTTTATCATTTGTAAGGGTTGGTTTAGATATAGCCAGATCGGCTGTTTATGGTCGTTAGATTTGGTAGATAAGCCTAGCTATATAAGGTGGCTTCTGTATCTAGAGAAGGAAATCAATCAATCAATGAATCTCTAACTCTTTGGATGTGTTCTCCGAACCAGATCTTCTTCTTCTTCTTCTTGATTCTTCTTCTCCTTTTCTAATTAAGTCTTATTTCTTCTTCAATTCCCCTATATTCTTCCATGTCGTTTCGATTCTTCTATATTTCTTCTCTAATTTCGGATCTAGATTGCAATTGTACTAAGAACAGTACAAAATACTCACTCATATATATGTATATTATGCGACGGTTAAACTAGAGGTTGGATATGCATTATTGATTCTCTTGCGGAATACAAGTTGTAGATACAAATTCTTAATCCCGATCTTTGGGTCAGGTATACATTACACTTCTGCAACCATGGAAGATCAATTTTACAATTTATGTCCTTGTCAAAAACTTACCATCAACAAGGCGCTACTCATCACATTACTTCAGACCTTTCTAACTTGAATTTGAATTAAGACTATCAATGGACAAATGAAGTTAGAGTTTCCAATGGATTGGGTTTGTGCATAACTCATGTTGGCACATGTATTTAAATACTAATAATACAAACTTCACTCTCTCTAATGTCCTTCATATACTTGCTATTACAAGGAATTTGATTTTATGTATCAATTTACCAAAGAAAATAACCGTTACTTTGAATTTTATCATGATGACTTCTTTTCCAATGATATGGTCACTCACGAGGTCTTACTTCATGGTCTTTGTGACGGACAGGAAAATTATGCCTGGCGCGCAGGCCATAACCTCCCCGATGCGCCATAATGATGCTACAAACCGGGGCCTTAATACTACGCAAATGCACGTTCATTCGACCTTGCAAGCATGCTCGTGGAGCATGATGCGACTAACTTAGCTTCCACACCGTTCCAATTTACCATAGGACAAAGGCATAAAGCCTTGCCTCAACATAGGAAATTCAGTGATGAATTTCCCATCTAGCTCAGTAACCGTCATACTGCCTCTTTCGTAGCTTAGGCATTGCTGAGAGCTGCACTTGATTTATCGTGCCAAGGGTGCATCAATTAGGCTAATGTTATATTATCCTTAGGCTTATGCAATCTCCGCTACTTGCATACCATTGTAGCTTACCTCCATGGCCATGACCATTTTGTTAATGGTGCATGCCAACGTCGAATGCTTGATTAGAAGTATGAGCATCCATGGAATGGAATGCAACTTGCCTCATCAAGTTTGGCCACAATCATCTCTTCCATTGCAATACCGAGCCAGATGATTTGAGAGGCCAGAATGTCGCAATCATCTCCCAATTAGATGATATGAGCGACAAAGTGCTGGACCGGCAATGATGCAACTCATTACGGATGCGTACGTACCCTTCCCTACTCTAAAGGGATCAAGCACGGATTGTAGTTCATCCAAAGGGACAACAACTTTACCCAAACTCATTTGGAAAACCGTGGCCTAGCAATAATGGTATTGGCCTGATCTGTATAGGTCGTTAGTCAAAATGCACAAAGGTTACGTATTATCGGGTCTGCGACATGGCATAGTGATGCTTAAGCATAAAATGCCCTATTTGCAAGGCTACACAACTATAAATGAGGCTTACACATCATTTATACTCTTTCGGATAAGCTATGAAGCTTACTTGGTGCATCGTCCGCTTTAAACCTTCAACCAACTACCCCTCCATATATATGTTTACTTGCAATTTCTACAACTTTGGAAAGAGGAGAGGATTGACATGCTTGCTTCACTATTCATGGTCGTTGCCATGTTGTTAGAGCATTGCTCGATCGAACTCGCAAGCGTTGCTATCTCAAGCTTGTTTGTCAAGTTTAGTTGCCAAAACTATAAGTCTTGATTTCTAGTCTACTTATAGCTAAGTCTCGATTAGGATCGAATGTGTGTTGAGCTTTAGACTTCACGACGTTTATCGAATGAAGACGAAGAACTACTGAAGGGAACTTGTGGAATTTCATCAACAAAAGGTATGTGGAGACTTGAACTTATCTATCACTCAAAAGTATATCTACTCTATCTCCTATTTGAGACAAAAGTCGTATTGCTATATAGACTTCAATTATACATATTTGATATTTCGAGCCGAGTTTATCTCGCTTATCTATTTCTCGAAATATGTGTTGTTAAGCTTTCGCTTTAACTAAGTTCATCTTTTATTCTTATCTATTTCTCAAAAGATGATCATTTGAAAATAGCCTTGTAACATCTTACATAATTTGTGTGAGACAATCATTTGGTGTAGACTCGGAATGTTTCGTATTGATTATTCGATCACTTGAAAATTGCTTTGGAGCTAATAGTATACATCTATTGTCGTCTTCTAAGAATGTTTCGATGATTGAATTGAGAGTTTAGAACATGTAACCGTGATTGGATATAAGAATAGTGTGTGTATTCACAGTTGTGTAAGTCCAAGTCCGGGAACCATGGTATGCGTACATGTATGCGTACTGGCGGAAGTTCAGGTTCCGTGAATTTCTGCCGGAGTTTGGAAATGTACTAGTATGCGTACACGTTCGCTTACTGGCGAAACCAAACTCAGTCCGGCTACTTAAGTATGCGTACCCATTTGCGTACTTGAGTAGGTTATGTTCTAAAATCGGTTTGTTCATGAACTAATACATTTATATATTAAGGAATGCAATCTTTTTCAAACCGTGGCTATAATGTTCATGAAATGATTCGAGTGAAACAAAATCGATTTTGCTTTAATTGTGTCTTATATACTTCTATGAGAATATAAATAATTGAACAACCCTCTAACTAGTTTCATTAAAGTCATTTGAACTAGTTGTGATAAAGATGCATTAGATTGATATGGAAGTGTTCATATGGCTAACCTCGGTTAACTATTGTTGAACCAACTAAGCGTACACGTTTAGGTACGGTTACCTTTATCTAAATGTTGGTACATTTCATTTGTGTATAACAAGCTAATTTTGATCTAACGGTTGAAAGATATTAGCTTGAATCTAAATGTTGGTACATTTCATTTGTGCATTAGATTGATATTACCACTTTTCATTGGCGAAATAGCTTCCTCCGTCACCCGGAGGATGGGTTTAGCTCATCATGTTGGAAACACGCTCAAAAATCATTATTATTGCTCAAATGGTGTTTACAAAGATGAAATGGAGAAAATGATGAAAATCGGGCGTTTGCAACGTTTATAATTGTTGCAAACACTTGTTACAAAGAACGATAAAGATGAACCTGATGTCACCGTAGCTCTGCGACCCTCACCTAATTGTTGTTAACACTGTATCATGAACGACCTGTCTTTTGGGTCTAATGTTCTTCGTATGTTCTTCAAGCGGCAGAAACTCGTCTCTCGCAACTCGATCAATCCTCACTCTGTTATGCTCTAAACTCTCCCAAACTCTCCGTGTCGCATCTATTGACCCTCAACGACTTATATAGCCTCACCGCCCCCAAATCTCCCATCATAACTTTGCATATAATTCTCTCTTTAATACTCACTATCACGGGATTATTTTTTTTCCTTTTAAAACCCATTCACGCGTCTGCAATTGATTCTTCGTATCTTCTGTTGGTCATACACACTAAAACACGCTACTAAATGTTTCAAACACTCCTAAGATACATGCACAACACAGAATTCACGGGAAAGGGTGAGATATTCTCGTGCATGCGTCTATCTTCAACCCAATCCATATAGCCCAATTTAATCCAAGTAAAAGCCCACACCATGCTGTTAATGTCGGTCAAGTCTTCCCAACCAATCTCACCATTGAGTCTCCTTCAGCACGTCCAAAACTCGAACCAAGAATATGCCATAGCCTGTGAGGTTTTCCCGCCAAAACTGAATTTTTGAAATGATAGGGATGACCTCCCCCTACCAGATATGGGGGTGCGAATAGCAGATTGCCTTGAGGGGTGCCTGGGGGTGCCCTTATCCAAAATGAGGGTGCTTTTATTACTTTTCTCCAGGGGGTCCAAATAGCGCTTTTTGAGCAACTTTTTCCACATAAGTGTATTTCTCCAAAAACACCTACACAAATATAAAAACACCATAATAAGTATAAAATCAAGCACTAACAATGGAGACACGAGGACAAGTCGAGACACAAAAATGTGTCTATCAAATACCCCCCAAACTTATTATTTTCTAGTCCTCGAGCAAAACTAATCTAGAAAATAAAATTCTAACTCACTAGGTGGCCCTAGTGGCGGAGTGTCGTCTCGGAGGGTTTACAGAGGTGTACCCACAAAACCTTTACTCAGGACCCTAGCTATCTACTTAACCTTGAAAGGCACTAAAGAATCTCCTTGGTTGGCATACAATCATTGACTGTAGGAGGAAGTACCCTAATGCGAAATTCCAATTGATGTACACGAGTTTGCATTCAAGCATACTAAAATTCATATATAAGTCACAGAGATCTACTCAGATAGTTTCTGGACATCATAACCGGATTCAACTAATCACATGGAAATATTAAGAAGATGGATGTAGAGAAAAACGTAGATGGTTTGACTAAGGTGAACGGTGTTTCCCATATCATCTCGAAGGCCACTACTAGGATGAACCTATCATAATGGTGAGATACCTGGGGGTATGACTAATATCAACACAGCTGGTGTATACAAGGGAACCAGCGGGTGATAATCCTAACTCTAGGTCAACACAGCTGGCGTATACAAGGGAACCAGCGGGTGATAATCATAACTCTAGGTCAACACAACTGGGATATATAAGGGCACCAGTGGTTGACTTTATTGAAATTATTCCGGACGGTTTGATGGTCTGGTCTCAATTTTTTTTTTTTGGTATCTCAATCACTCTATTTCACCTAGAAATGGTAACAACTTGAATCGTGTGCCCCACCAAATCACTTAAAAGAAAATAAAAAACAGAAGGTGAAAAGGATTCAACGAGATATGGAGAAACTACCATGTTTTTTTTCTTCTTCTAATTCTAACACTTGAGCTCTGTGCTTTTATGAATAGACTCTTTAGATGTTTCCATCTAATCAGATTGGTTCCTCAACTCCTACAACCAAGATGTTCCCATCCACTTAGATTGGTTAGTGCCAACCTTAATAACCATAAATTTCTAGGCTCTGGAGTTTATTTATTGCAACTAAAATCTAAAAAAAAGTTTCTTCCCCACCCCAAACTTAAATCTAACATTGTCCTTAATGTTTCTAATGAAAGAGCAATACCAAAAAGTAACATGAGGAATCGGTAAAGCGAGAAGTCGGAAAGATAGTACTGGGTGAAAAGAGAAATCAAAAACTAATATACAACATACAATCGCCTCGATGGTCAATCAAGGGTAAGCAGGGTCCTCCAGAGGGACCTCCTCAACATCACCTGTAGGAAAGGGCTCTAAAAAGGGTTTCAATCTCTGACCGTTAACCTTCGAATAACTAATAAAAGGACCATCTCAACAGCTCCATGAGGAAAGACAGTGCGAACAATAAAAGGACCCATCCACCGAGAACGTAACTTCCCAGGGAAAAGATGCAAGCGGGTATCATATAGAAGAACTTTTTGATCTGGAGAAAATGACTTCCTTAAAATATTTATATCATGCACAAGTTTCATTTTGTTCATATACTCCTTAGCATTATCGTAAGCATCTATACAAATCTTTTCCAACTCATTGAGATGGAGTTTCCTATGGGCTCCTGCCTTGTCAAGTGAAAAATTTAGCTGCTTAACATCCCAATAAGCTCTATGTTCTAACTCAACAGGTAAATGACATGCCTTGCCATACACAAGCCGATAAGGCAACATTCCAATGGGGGTCTTAAACGCAGTATGGTAAGCCCATAAGGCATCAGTAAGCCTAGACGACCAGTCTTTCCGATTAGGATTAACTGTTTTCTCTAATATACGTTTTATCTCCCTATTAGAAACCTCTACATGACCACTAGTCTGCGGATGATACGGGGTAGCTACCTTATGTGTAATACCATATTTCTTCATAAGAAGCCTAAAAGGTCCATTACAAAAGTGCGACCCTCCATCACTAATTGTAGCTCACGGTGTACCAAAACGTGTAAGTATATTATCTTTCAAGAACTCAATCACAACCCTATGGTCATTGGTTTTACACGCAACCGCCTCAATCCACTTAGAGACATAGTCTACGGCGACAAGGATGTATAAGTTACCAAAAGAATTAGGAAACGAACCCATAAAGTCAATACCCCACACATCAAAGACATCAACAACTAAAATAGGGTTCAAGGGCATCATGTTCCTACGGAAATGGTTCCTAATTTCTGCAACGTTCACAAGTAACACAAAGAATCGTGGGAGTCTTTAAACAACGAAGGCCGTAGAATCCACAAAGTGCAATATCTTAGCAAGTCTTCTTAGAACTAAAGTGACCCCCACAAGCATGATCATGACAAAAGGAAATAATCTTTGGATCGGCCACTCTCGGGTATGCATCTCCTAATAATCTGGTCTGGACAATACTTAATAAATAAGGATCATCCCAAAAGAAATGCTTAACCTCGTCTAAAAACCTAGAACTATCTTGTTTAACCCAATGTTGGGGCATTCGACCAGTAATTGGGTAACATAGAACAGTTGTTCATCAGGAAAACTATCCCTAACGGGAGGAAAATCATCAGGGGTATCCAAAACAAGCCTAGACAAGTGATCTGCTACTACATTTTCTGCATCTTGTTTGTCTCTAATGTCTAAGGAAAATTCCTGTAACAAGAGGATCCATCTAATCAATCTAGGTTTAGTATCCTTCTTGGAAAGAAGATACTTCAAAGCAAAGCATGATCGGTGAAGATTATGACCTTAGAACCTAAGAGATAGGGTCTAAACTTGTCTAAGGCAAACACAATGGCTAACATTTCCTTCTCCATAGTGGTATAGTTCAATGGGCATCATTCAGAGTTTTGCTAGCATAGTAAATCACATGAAGTAATTTTTTTTCTCGTGACCTAGCACAACACCAATAGCATAATAATCGAAGCATCGCACATGATCTCAAAGGGTAGGTTCCAGTTGGGTGCCTGGACTATGGGGGCGGTAGTAAGTAAAGTCTTAAGCTTCTCAAAAGCCTCTAAACAAGCATCATCAAAGACAAACTTAACATATTTTGCAAGCAAATTGCAAAGAGGTCTAGAAATCAAGCTAAAATCCTTAATAAATCGACGATAAAAACCCGCATGCCCTAAGAATGACCTAATATCTCTTACGGTTTTGGGTCCTGTAAAGTCTTGATAAGGTCAACTTTGTCTTTATCTACCTCTATACCCTTAGAAGATACGATATGCCCTAAAACAATTACTGATCGAACCATGAAATGACATTTCTCCCAATTAAGCACTAGATTCTTCTCCTTACACCTAGTCAACACTAATGACAAATGATGCAAGCACTCATCGAAAGATGAACCAAACACTGAAAAATCATCCATAAAGACCTCTAAGAACCGTTATACCATATCCGAAAATATGCTCATCATGCTTATTTGAAAAGTCGCAGGGGCGTTACATAGCCCGAAAGGCATGCGTCTATACGCAAAGGTACCAAAGGGACAGGTAAAAGTGGTTTTCTCCTGGTCTTCTGGGGAAATAACGATCTGATTATAGCCAGAGTAGCCATCTAAAAGCAGAATGACTATGTCCAGCTAATCTCTCTAGCATCTGGTCGATGAAGGGAAGGGGAAAGTGGTCCTTTCTAGTGACCTTGTTCAATTTCCTATAGTCAATACAAACACGCCAACCCGTGGTCACTCGGGTTGGGATTAACTCATTATTATCATTCTGGACTACAGTAATACCAGATTTCTTGGGAACAACCTGAACGGGGCTGACCCACTTGCTGTCTGAAATGGGGTAGATAATGCCTGCATCTAACAACTTAAGAACCTCGGTTCGAACTACTTCTTTCATATTTGGGTCCAGTCTACGTTGCATCTCCCTAGAAGGTTTGGTGTCACTCTCTAAATAGATTTGATGCATACAACAGTGGGACTTATACCCTTAATTTCTTCTATGGTCCACCCTAAAGCTTCCTTGTTGTTTTGAAGGACGATTACTAGCCTACTTTCTTGATCATTATCCAAGTCGGAAGCTACAATTACAGGTAAAGTTTCAGATGAGCCTAAAAACATATACTTCAAGGTATCTGGTAGTTGTTTAAGGTCCAACTTAGGAGGCTCTTCTAACGAAGGAACTAGGGTAGACTTAGAAGCGGTAGTGGTTCGAACTTAGGTTTACATCCATTACTAGTGTCTAACAAAGGGGTTGAATCTAACAAAGCATTCACCTCATTAATCACATTATCATCATCAAAATCAATCCCAAAGTGAGCTAGGCATTTCTCTAATGGATCTTCTAACAAAGTGTTAGGTAATGACTCCTCGGCTAATGTTCCTATCATGTTCACCTCTTCTATGTTCGAGTCATCTAGTTCGTAGGGTAGCTTACTAATATTAAAAATGTTCAGCTCAATAGTCATATTACCAAAAGACAAGTTCATAATACCATTTGACGAGGTTAATGATCGTATTGGATGTAGCTAAAACAGGCGACCTAAAATTACCAGAATATCTAGTTCTCACGGGTCACGGACGGGTTGGGTATCTAGGATAACAAAATCCACTTTGGATAAATAAACTTGTCGACCTCTATAAGAACATCCTCGATTACACCACGAGGAATTTTAACGGACCTATAGCCTAACCTGGAGTGTCATCTGGGTAGGTTTCATCTCACCAAGTCATATCTTAAGGTACAGATGGTATGGGAGTAAGTTCACACTGGCTCCTAAGTCAAGCAAAGCTTTCTCAACACGGTATCTACCTATTGTGCAAGAAATGGTATGGGACCCTGGGTCTTTATACTTAGGAGTAGTGGTATTCTGAATAATAGAACTCACATGACTAGCTAGAAAGGCTTTCTTCTGGACACTAAGCTTCTGCTTTCGTGTACACATATCCTTAAGAAACTTGGCATAAGCGAATCTGCTTAATTGCATCTAATAATGGAAGGTTGATAGTTACTCCTTAAAAACCTCCAATATATCATTAAAGTTGGACTCCCTCTTAGTTGGAACTAGAAGCTGGGGAACGAGGCTCTGGGAACAAAGCCTGGCTCAATATGACCCTCATTGGTCTCTTTTGAGACTCTATCAGTCTCCTCGGTTTTCTGGTTCGGAAGGGTGAACTACAGCATGTTCACTATCAGGCGTGGCAACCTTGTTGTCTATCACTCTACCACTCCTACGGATTTTAATAGCATTCACATGATGGGATGGTCCTTCACCTACTTGATGAACTCCTATAGGATTGGGTTGAGTTTGACTAGGAAACTTACCTTTTTCCCTCAAAGACTCATTTATCTGAATAACCTGGGTTTTCAACTCGGAAATAGCCTGAGAATTAGCATAACCTATACTCTTACTTTCTTCTATCCCTTGCGCAACCATTTGGTTGATCTTTTCAGAACTTTTAATAAACGAGGCGAGAGTCTCTTCTAAACTTGTGATCTTTTTATCCGAAGGGTTAAAGTGGGGTTGACTCAAGAGTTCTTAGCATAACCAAAACCACGGGGGAGGTGAGAATTACTAGATCGACCTTGATTACGGCCCTTAGACCAAGAAAAATTAGGATGGTTTCTCCAACCAGGATTGTAGGTATCTGAGTATGGTTCAAACTTCTGACAGTTCTCAAACCTAGCATTGTTATAGACATCATGAGCTTGCTCTTCACTAACCTGACCTTCCCAAAATGAGTTATCGGGCTCTATTCCACAACTAGAGACTTGAGAGTTTCTATTAGGTTCAACAAGGGACCTATTTTTAGACTGACATATTTCCAAAGCTTCAAACCTTTTAGACAAATAAGCAAACTTAGCATCTGACGCAAAACTCGTATCTACAATATTGGTGCTACTTATATTAACCAAGAGTCTTTTAGGGGGTTCAACACAAGACTCCCATTGTTGGGATTTCTCAGCAACAACTCCTAAGAAGGTAAAGGCATCCTCAGCACTTTTACTAGTGAACTCACCAGCGCACATAGACTCGACCATGGCTTTGGTCGAATAGTCAAAACCATCATAAATAATCTCTACAAGTTTCATCTTATCAAATCCAGGTGAGGACACTCGGATAGGAGATCATTGAATCTCTCTAAAAACCTATAAAGAGACTCTCCCTCTTGTTGCACACTGGAACTAATTTTGTCTAACAATTTGTAATTTTATGCTTAGGGTAGAATTTCATATAGAAAGCAACAATAAGTTCCTGCCATGTTTCAATGGATTCGGATGGTAGGTTGTTTAGCCAGTCTTGGCTTTATCTTTCAAGGAAAAGGGGAACATCTTAAGTTTCAAAACTTCATCAATGAAGGTCTTTTATTCTAACTTTGTCCCACAAATTTCCTCAAAGTCCTAATATGAAAATAAGGGTTCTCATCATCTTTTACTAAGAATATAGGGATCATCTGAAGAATACTAGGTTTTATCTCGAAATTAGCCGTATTGGATGTCAATTTAATGCACGAAGCTCGGTTGGTCCTAGTTGGGAACATGTAATCTTTCAAAGTTGCCATCGCTGCACAATTTGAAGTACTAGGGGTACTTTCCTCACGAAGAGACGGATTCTTAAAACTGAAGTTTCCAAAAACGGGGCTCTCAAAAGAAGAGTCTTCTAGCTCCCTGCTTCCACAAGAAGAATTACTAGGTTTTTCACTAATCAATCGACCTAGATTGTCTCTTTTCCAAGCTCGCTCTCTAATAACCTCGGGAATACACTAGAAAAACAAAGAAAAACAAAAGAAAAAGAAAAATCATAAAAGGAAGGGAAGTTCTATGCAAACACAAACAAGGCTGACTCAACCACGGCAAACCTAATGATTTCTAGCAAACAAAAAGCATGATGGCTCCACTTAGATTGTTTCTAGACCAGCTTCTAATATCTTTCGAAAAGGAACTCGTTACAATCTGAGCAAACCTATCTGGAATCAATCCGAGTTAAAGTAAGTTGAATATAGGCGAGGGAAGCTGCGTGTACAAGGCGGCGCAGTCACGCATTCAACTCACAGAAACCATCATGAACTTCGAAGTATGCTTAAAAGAGTAACCAATATTTTCGAACGACTTTCCTATTAAGCTCGTTACCCTATCGGTCTCGTTCTATTCCAAATTTTAAAGCTTAGGTTCGCGTTAAGTATCGTTTTCCTAAGGCGGGCAAGAAGAGAACGGTGATGAAATCCGAACCCTTATCTTGTATGTCCAGGCCTTGCCCTTTACTAGGAAATTAAAGCAGCCGTATTTAGTTCCTCGACATATATGCAAACGAAGGAATACAGTAACTCACTGACAGGGGATTCGCGAGTGTTTCGACTAACTTACCTACCGTTCCAGACGGGGGATGAACCATGTAGTCGACTCGGGCCACGACTCCTATGTCATGTACGAACCCAAGGGGCCGAGGCGATATCGTAATCGCCGTCCTTCGCACACGATTTATATTTAAACTACCCTTCCGTAAGGTTTAAAAATAATGTCCAAAGTTTAAAGTCCAAAGTCCAAAAACAAAGTGCAAAAGAAAAGGAAAGTCCAAAAAAAAAAAAAAAATTTAAAAAATGTCTCTCTCTTTTTTTCCTCTCTTTTTTTTTATAAAATAAAAAAATCTTCTTCTTTCGCTCCTTTCGCTTTGCCTTTTACTCCAAGTCTTTAAGTATTCACCAAAAGCTTTGGCAAAATTTTCTTTAGCTCCAAATTCCAAATTCGGCGTAAGAAAAGGACAAAAACTCAAAAACGTAAAGAAGAACAAAAACAAATAAAAACCTAAAAAAAAAAAAAAAATCTAAACACTCTAGCCTAAAGACAAGTCCGCGTCGGCGACGCCAAAAATTGATGTGTTTTTCAATTGAGTTGTAGTAAATAGTTCGTTCAAGACTTGTGAAAGCAGATTCTAGACTTAATTTTAAATTAAAAATATAGCAAACTTAAATAAAAGTGATATGAAAAATATGGAGAAGACTGGGGCTATGGATTCCACTAATTACCAATATCAAAGTGATTTATATTCTCTAATTATAATTATGCAAATCCTTCATTCAAATTGATTCTTAATATTTCAAAAGTTGATTTTTAGAAATAACAATTGTAGATCGAAAGTATGGGACATCAAAACCCTAGGCTAGCATGCTCCATCAATTGAAATAACAATTGTTTAACAAAACCATTTTATCTTATTTATTTATCAAGGCAAATAATCATATAATAATTGCATAAATTAAATAAAATAGAGATTGCCACTTTTCATTGGCGAAATAGCTTCCTCCGTCGCCCCAGAGGATGGGTTTAGCTCATCATGTTGGAAAAACGCTCAAAAATCATTATTATTACTCAAAGGGTGTTTACAAATATGAAATGGAGAAAATGATGAAAATCGGGTGTTTGCAACGTTTATAATTGTTGCAAACACTGTTACAAAGAACGATAAAGATGAGCTGTTTGTTATTCTTGTAGCTGCGACCCTCACCTAATTGTCGTTAACACTGTAGCATGATCGACTGTCATTTTGGGTCTATTGTTCTTCGTATGTTCTTCAAGCAGCAGCAGAAAACTCGTCTTTGCAACTCGATCAATCCTCACTCTGTTATGCTCTAAACTCTCCCAAACTCTCCGTGTCGCCTCTACCGACCCTCAACGACTTATATAGCCTCCTTTGCCCCCAAATCTCCCATCATAAGTGCATATAATTCTCTCTTTAATACTCGCTATCACGGTATTATTTTTTTCCTTTTAAAACCCATTCACGCGTCTGCAATTGATTCTCCGTATCTTCTGTTGGTCATACACACTAAAACACGCTACTAAATGTTTCAAACACTCCCAAGATACATGCACAACACGTAATTCACGGGAAAGGGTGAGATATTCTCGTGCATCCGTTTATCTTCAACCCGATCAATATAGCCCAATTTAATCCAAGCAAAATCCCACACCACGCCCTGTTAATGTCGGTCAAGTCTTCCCAACCAATCTCGACCATTGAGTCTCCTCTCAAAGACGTCCAAAACTCGAACCAAGAATCTGCCATAGCCTGTGAGCTTTTCCCGCCAAAACTGGATTTTTGAAATGGTAGGGATGACCTCCCTCCCTAACAGAGACTAAAAGCGAATATTGATTGCCTTGAGGGTGCACAGGGGTGCCCTTATCCAAAATGAGGTGCTTTTAGTAATTTTCTACATGGGGTCCAAATATCACTTTTTGAGCAACTTTTTCCACACAAGTGTATTTCTCCAAAAACACCATAATAAGTATAAAATCAAGCACTAACAATGGAGACATTGAGGACAATTCAGACACAAAAATGTGTCTATCATCAGACTCAATCTTAATAAAAGTATATCAAAGATTTATATCTCACTTTCTCGATTCAATACTTACTCAAGCAAATAGAAATCTGTGAGTCTAATTGAATACAAGAGAAATCACTTGAACGGTACAAAAGACCAATGTTCAAGGATCAATCAATTTCAATCAACAACCAAAGGTTGGATTTCCCAATTGATCAATTCAACGCACAACCTGTGATATTTCAATTATATAACAAAATACAATGAGGAAAATAAATAACACAGACACCAGAAGTTTTGTTAATGAGGAAATCGTAAATGAAGAAAACCCCGGGACCTAGTACAGATTGAACACACACACTATATTAAGCCATGTAGACACTAGCCTACTACAAACTAACTTCGTCTAGGCGTAATTGAACCCCAATCAATCTCACACTTGATCCAAGGTACGTTGCGCTCCTTATGTCTTTGATCCCAACGGGATACTACGCACTTGATTCCCTTAGTTGATCTCACCCACAACTAAGAGTTGCTCTGACCCAAAGTCGAAGACTTCAATAAACAAATCAGATCACACGTAAAAGACTACGATAATAGATAAAATCGTCTCCCACATAAATACCTACGAGTTTTGTTCGTCTTTTGATAAATCAAGGTGAATAGGAACCAATTGATAACCCAGACTTATATTCCCGAAGAACAACCTAGAATTATCAATCAACTCACAATAATCTTAACCGACTAGCGAAAGAAGATGTTGCGGAATCACAAACGATGAGACGAAGATGTTTGTGACTTATTTTAATCTTGCATATCAGAGAAATCAATCTCAAGCCAATCTTACGATTGTACTTAGTACGATAGAAACATCAAGATCAGATCATGCAACTACAAAGAAAATAGTTGGGTCTGGCTTCACAATCCTAATGAAGTCTTTAAGTCGTTAATCTACAGGGTCTCGATAGAAACCTGAGGTTAAAGGAGAATCGACTCTAGCTAATACAACTAGTATCATACAAGAGGTGTGGGGATTAGGTTTCCCAGTTGCTAGAGTTCTCCTTTATATTGTCTTTCAAATCAGGGTTTGCAATATAAGTTACCTTGGTAACAAAGCATTCAATATTCACCGTTAGATGAAAACCTGATTAGATTCAAGCTAATATCTTTCAACTGTTAGATCAAAACTTAGCTTGTTACACACAAATGAAATGCATGTTTATTTAGGTTTGTGTTACCGTACCCAAACATGTACATTTAGTTAGTTCAACAGTAGTTAACCAAATGGCTAGCCATATGAGCACTTTCATATCAACCATATTCTTCTTTACCATAACTAGTTCAAATGACTCAAATGAACTAGTTAGAGAGTTGTTCAATTTCTTAGATCTTATAGAAGTATACAAGACACAATCGAAGCAAAAACGATTTGATTCACTCGAATCGATTCATGAACTTTATAGCCACGGTTTGCAAACATGCATTCCTTAGTTTATATAAGTTTAATTCACGAACAATCGTTTTTAGAAAATAACCAACTTAAGTACGCATACTGGTACGCGGACTTAAGTACCCTAATAAGTTTGTTTTCGGTTCCACAAACTCCAGCAGAAATTCACGGGATGTGAACTTCCGACGGTGCATGTACCGGTACGCGGACTTTAGTTCGGTTTTCTGGCTTGACAAAGTACGCATACTTTGGTTCAAGGAATAAGGACTTCCACACGTATGAGTTATCACACAATGTTTATATCCAACCATGGTTATATATTCTAAACTCTCATTTCAATCGTTGAAACATTCTTAGAGGACGTTATATAGTTGTTGTTCACAAGCTATTTTCGTCAAAGCAATTTTCAAGTAATTGAAACTTAATATGACTTTCGTCACTAGTAAAGATGAACTTGGCCAAAGCGAAAGCTTACCAACACATATTTCGAGAAATAGATAAGCGAGATAAACTCAGCTCGAAATAGCAAATGTGTATAATCAAAGTCTATATAGCAATACGACTTTTGTCTCAAGATATGAGATAGAGTAAATGGACTTTTGAGTGATAGATAAGTTCAAGTCTCCACATACCTTTTATTCGATGAAGTTCCACCAGTTCATTGAGTAGTTCTTCGTATTTGTATGATGATCGTCATGGTGTCTAGAGCTCAACTACACTTTCTATCCTAGTCCGAGACTTAGCTATAAGTAGACTAGAAATCAAGACTTATAGTTTTGACAACTAAACTTGACAACAAGCTTGAGATATCAACGCTTGTGAGTTCGACCGAGCCGTGCTCTAACAACGATGAAATCATGCTTCAATTTTAATAATACATCATTAGAGATCTGAAAACGTAGGGGATACCAAATACCCCCAACTTTTTCGTTCGACAACTTGTATAGACAAAACTTAACAATATTGTAAGTAGATTTCTGCCAAGTGATTAAACTTGTTATCTATCTTTCAAGATACGAATTCTACAAGAAACTAGTCTCGTAATTGATTACAATTAAACGAACTTATCTACTTAGATTGAATATGTACATATTGTGTAAATCCAATTATAAAGATAAACAATATAATGCAGAAAAGGAAAAACAAAAGACACCAGGAATTTTGTTAACGAGGAAACCGCAATAGCAGAAAAATCCTGGGACCTCGTCCAGATTGAACACCACCCGTATTAAGCCGCTACATACACTAGCCTAATATCGGACTTGATCGAATGTAGTTGAGATGAATCCACCCTCTAAGTGATTCAGGTATAGTCACGCTCCTTACGTGTCTTGAATCTTGCAAGGTTTTACACACTTGATTCCGTTAGCTGACGTCCTTTACAACCTAAGAGTTGCTTCAGCCGAAGTGAAGACTTCTGATACCAATCTGCCTCTAATATATAAACATATTTGATTTCGTTTAGATCAAAAATCAAGGTGTGGGAATTTGTTTTCAATAGCAAGCTAGCAAACCTCACAAATAAGGCACTTACGACTCCCGAGAGCATCCTAGATTCCTAACCACCTCTCGAGAATAATCGTCGAATGATCAACTAAGATCAGTCTTTAGATATTTATCTTGAGGAATCACAAAGTCTGAGACAAGAAAACTTTGTGATTACTATTTATCTTTCCTAAAAGAGATTACGAAAACCTCAATTCTGAAAACACCATTATGATTCACGAATTATCAAGGTACACATAGTCATACCGGCTTCGCGAATCCCTAAGTGAAGTCTTTTTAGTCGTAGGAATAAAAGGTCAATAGATACGACTCGAGAATCAACTAGGACATTTGTTTATGGGTGAAAATCGTTTTGCGATTTGAGGTAAATTCGGTAGGTGAGTGAGAAACCGATTCAAACCCTAAACAAATGTGCTGCACGTGATCACTTTATAGATTCGAGAGATCAATGCATGAAGTCCGGCCTAAACCAAGAAATGGCTGTTCCCGAGACTTGCTTGGTCACAAAGTGGAGGAGAAGGGTTGATTTGGGGAGGAAGCAAAGAAAGGTGTTGAGACCAGAATAGTTACGGGAGAGTAGTATCTCGACTTGTATCGGAAAGTGAAAGCTTGCAAGAGATGAAAGCTTTTTGGAGAGCTTGCAAAGTTGCCTTTTCGAGAGTGTAGTATTTTTCTCCCGACCGAGACTTGTTGCACTGGTGGAAATAGGTAAGACCTATTTATACAAGTCGAGATTGAAACGTACCACTGGTCTCATGAAGGAAGAGAGTAAAGGGTGAAATAATGGGAGGAGGTGGTAACCGCATGGTGTTAATGGGTGAAAACGTTTTCACCATTATTTCCTCATTTATTTGACCGCTTTATTCCTTTTCACGCTTTCTTAATGTGAGCGTAGTGTGTGCCGTAAGCCGTGACCGCCAAACCAAAACCCCGGAAAGCATCCCCGGTTTGTGTTGATATCTCGAGTGTTGGTTGCACCTTGAGTGCAAGTGGCGTCGCTAGTGGCGTGTGTGGCATGTGCCATTGGCATGTGCGGAATTCCTTGGTGGTAGGTTGTACATTGAGTGTAAGTGGTAATGCCGTAGCTGCTAGTGGCGTGTGTGGCATGTGCCAATGGCATGTGCGGAATGCCTTGGTGGTAGGTTGCTCGGTTTGCAA
Organism: Papaver armeniacum; assembly: GCA_023531295.1. NCBI lineage: Eukaryota > Viridiplantae > Streptophyta > Magnoliopsida > Ranunculales > Papaveraceae > Papaver > Papaver armeniacum. Next base: position 109,307 of record JAJJWW010013167.1, read on the forward strand.
GTTAGGCTACCAGCTTGTGTGTTTGGCATGTGCCAATGGCATGTGCGGAATGCCTTGGTGGTAGGTTGCACGGTTTGCAAGTTAGGCTACCCGGCGTGTGTGTTTGGCATGTGCGGAATGCCTTGGTGGTAGGTTGCACGGTTTACAAGTTAGGCTACGGTGGACGCATGTTGGCATGTGCCAATGGCATGCGTGGCACGTTAGGGCCGTGGCCTTGTAGGAAAAAGCTACCAATGAGCATGTTGGCATGTGCCAGCGGCATGCTCGGCCATTAGGGCGCGGTTTGGCAAGAAAGGCTACCAGTGACGCATGTTGGCATGTGCCAATGGCATGCTCGGCCATTTGGGTCGCGCCTTGGTAGGAAAGCTACCACGAGCACGTTGGCATGTGCCAATGGCATGCTCGGCCATTAGGGCGCGATTTGCAAGAAAGGCTACCGGCGAGCATGTTGGCATGTGCCAATGGCATACTCGGCCAATTTGGGTCGCGCCTTGGTAGGAAAAGCTACCCGTGAGCATGTTGGCATGTGCCAATGGCATGCGTGTCCGACTTGGCCTAGGTTGCACGGTTTGCAAGCCTAGGGCGCTATATTTGGCATGTGCCAATGGCATAGCGGCCTTGGAAATATGGCTTGTGGTACGTGTTGGCATGTGCCAATGGCACGTCTTGCCGTGTTGACCTAGTTGCATGTTTTGCAAGCCTAGGGCGCTATAGCGGCTTAGTTGGCATGGTTGCCAATGAGTGCGATATGCGGTTTGGTTTTGGCGTCACGCTGGCGTAGTGCGCGGTGTGCGGCTTGGTTTGGCATTGTTGCCATGGTGCGCGGTGTGCGGCTTGGTTTGGCATTGTTGCCATGGTGCGAGTGTGCGGCTTGTTTTGGCATTGTTGCCATGGTGCGTGATTTGCGGCTTGGTTTGGCATTGTTGCCATGGTGCGCATGATGTGCGGCTTAGTTTGGCATTGTTGCCATGGTGCGCAGTGTGCGGCTTGGTTTGGCATTGTTGCCATGGTGCGCGGTGTGCGGCTTGGTTTGGCATTGTTGCCATGGTGCGAGTGTGCGGCTTGGTTTGGCATTGTTGCCATGGTGCGCGATTTGCGGCTTGGTTTCGCATTGTTGCCATGGTGTGATTTGCGCTTGGTTTGGCATTGTTGCCATGGTGCGCGGTGTGCGGCTTGGTTTGGCATTGTTGCCATGGTGCGCAAAGTGTGCGGCTTGGTTTGGCATTGTTGCCATGGTGCGCGAGTGTGCGGCTTGGTTTGGCATTATTGCCATGGTGCGGAGTGTGCGGCTTGGTTTGGCATTGTTGCCATGGTGCAGTGTGCGGCTTGGTTTGGCATTGTTGCCATGGTGCGCAGATTTGCGGCTTGGTTTGGCATTGTTGACATGGTGCGCAGTTTGCGGCTTGGTTTGGCATTGTTGCCATGGTGCGCGATGTGCGGCTTGGTTTGGCATTGTTGCCACGGTGCGCGTGTGCGGCTTGGTTTGGCATTGTTGCCTTGGTGCGCGGTGTGCGGCTTGGTTTTGGAATTAGGGTTACATGTCGAAAAGCCTAATCTCGGTATTTTGAAAAAAAATACCCCTATTAATTATTTACACATGAGTTAAATGCTCTTAGTTAATGTGTTGCGGGTAACACTAGGTCATGGGGTTTTACGATTTTACCCCTTGTTTAAAAACCACCATCAACATTAAGTCCCCTGCTTAGCTCGGAACAGGGGCTTTGTTGCAGGTAAGCATAAGATGGTGACAAACTATCATGACAAGCAAACCGTAATGAGAATTGAGGAGGCTTGTCGACCTTTTATAAATAGGATTTGGAATCCTTGCCTCTCGGTAGTTTTGCACAATCGGGAGGCTGGCACAATTTGGTGGGGGCCGGTTACTGGGCGACGTTGGGAAATTGGCGTGAGTTGGGAACCGAGTGTGCTAGGCTGGTGGGACCGGGCGCAAGGTGTGGAAGTCAATGCGTGCTTGCAGTGTGTGACTTGGGCGGCCATTGGGAAGTCGGCGCGGTGGTGGGGCGGTGTAACTTGGGCGACGTTGGGAAGTTGGCGTGAGTTGGGAAGGCGATTGTGCTGTTGGTGGGGCCGTATGCGCAATGTGGGAAGCCGTGCGTGCTTGTCGGCGGGACCGATATAAACAAGGAGAGAGTAGGTGTTTCTACGAGATAGCAAAGTTTCCTTATCTTGCTTTCCTTCACGTGCGGCTTCAATTAGGGCATTATTCATGCTAAAATCTAGAAGCGTTATGTCCCTCATTGCTTCCTTTCCCTTTTAAGATTTTCGTATTTATACCCAAAATAATTGCATCGTCTCCTCGTTTGAGAAAAGGGTTCTTCTTGTCGAGTTCCTCTCTTTGTCATGTCGCACGAGGAGATGAATCATCTCCTAACCAGCCAAGTTCTCCAAGTGAAGGCGTGAGGTCTAATTCTTTGCAATGATATCGCGCATATAATTTCTTGGCGTGCCTCTTGTAGAAAATATTGTATGTATGCACCAAGGGAAATACTGCATATATTATTCGAACCCGTGGGTAAGTGCTCCATATATAATTTTGAACCCGAAGAAGGATATTGCAGACGCACTTGAGCTCGTATAAAATACTGCGTATATAATTTTGAACCCTGAAGAAAATACTGCGTGTGTATTTTTGAACCCATAGAGAATGCTTCATATATAATTTTGAACCCGAAGAATGATAATCGCAGACGCACTTGAGCTCCGTATAAAATACTTTGCGTATATAATTTTGAACTCAAGAAAAATACTGCGTGTGTATTTTTGAACCCGTAGAGAATGCTTCATATATAATTTTGAACCCGAAGAATGATATCTTGAGACGCACTTGAGCCCGTATAAAATACTGCGTATATAATTTTGAACCCTGAAGAAAATACTGCGTGTGCAGTTTTGAGCCAGTAAAGAATACGCCTTTTTTTTTTATTTCAAGTTTTCCTTTGTTGGGCGCGGTTATGTGTCAGGGAGATAATTTTGTCTTTCTCCGTGTGTAGATATCTTGTTACTAAGTTGTTATGAAGAAATCCGGCAAGATGTTACCTGAACAGAATTTCGCCTCATCGAAGGATGTCCATAGTTCCAAACCGAACACGGATGATGAATTCTTCGCCAAAAATTTGCCTCGCTTTCGGAAAAATCACCCAGGTTTCGTGCCAATTTTGTTAACCGGTGGTGAAGATGAAAAGAAGACACGTTGGTTCGCCCGATAACACCATACGGTTTGTCTTCATAAAGGGGTATATTCCTCTTCCAACATTGATTTCGTGGATGTGTCAAAGCCCATTGCATTCTTTTGATAGATGGGTTGAGTTCATGGTGAGTAAGGAGCATATAAATACCAACTTGACTCGAGCGCAGATTATTGATCTTTGTTAGAGCTTCGATGAAATCTCCAGTTAGGAAGGATATCCGAGGGCTTGGTTGCTTTCATCTCCAAGATGGTGTTCGGACACCCATACGATCATATGTAGATGGGGTGAGATAACTTTCTCCTTGGAGAGTGTGGCTCTCTCTTCTCGAATCTTCCCAGAATCGGGAATCTTAACATCCAATTATACGAAAGCGAGGGAAGATGCCAGATGACCTTGCCGCTAAGTTGGAAGATTTCGCTCGGAAAGACTCCACTGCGAAGTCGAAGGATTCTGTCCGGAAAAGAGGATGAAAGGTGACTTTTACAGCTGGTGGATATCTCAATGGTTCCTGACGAGTTGGAACCTAAGCAAAAGCCAGTGATCTTCATGTTGCAGCATTTGTGGCTCTCTGGTTGTCTAGAGACATTTTTGACGACGGTTCTGGTAAGAAGGAGATAAGACCAGAGTTGCTAGTGATTGCTGTGAAGTTGGCAAAAGGCGAAGCCCTTCCCATTGGCAAGCTATTTCTTGGTTCCCCGTATGTGCATCCGGGATCACCTAGTTGCGAACATGCGAGTTTCGAATGGTTTTATGAAAGTGGATTCATATGTGCACGTTGCTTTCCTGCAAGCATGGTTATGGGAACACTTTGAGAAGTATGCCCCGAAACCGTTGTCTTCGATTCCCGCGAGTTGGGTTTCCCGAATTATTCGATGGGTGAACGGGCGCCCAAGGGTTGGCATGAGCTTGGTTAGTCTTCTCGATAAGTCATATGAAATCGATTTTCGCCCATGGAGCTGGTCCATGGTGTCGATGACTCAAATTGACACCTTTGCTTCTCGTCCGGCCATGTCTTTGTCTTCCGATGGCAATTTGAGCGCCAGAAAACTTGTTCATTCAAAGTCGCTTGTCCCGTTATATGCCGTCTTTCTTCATGGGGCCTTTTCAGATAGCTGCTTACAATATTGACCGTGCGGCTCATCACATGGATTTCGATCAAGGGGTGCCTCTTGCTTACCAGCCGGTGATTCCTAAAGATTCATTGCGTGCCTCCCTCAATGCCGATTGCCCTCGGCCGGGTGTCCGTCTTCCCTTCTTTCAAATGGGAAGAGCAACTTCGATAACCTTTGGCTATAATGAATTGGGTGCTATGAGTTTATTATGATCCAAGATTTTGTAAACAGCGTGGTGGAGAATGTTCGTTGTAAACCTTCCCTTAAATTTTGAAGAAGTATCCAATGTTGAGAGATCTCAGCGAAAGTCGCCTAGCAACTCGGAAAGTCCCAGGCCAAGGAACGGAGAACGAAGAATAGTGCTGGCGGGTTCCGGGCGATTTCGAAAGATCCTCCCAGCTCTCGTGTCTTTCAGCTTATTCCAACAACTGTATGTGTCGCCTCCTTGTCGGTTTGTCTCAAAACACGTGAATTTCTGCGAAAACATGTGTCTTGTTTCTTCCAGGATTGGTAGTGTTAATGCTTTCATTTGCCCTTGCGCGTTGCCGGGAGACGGCAATTTCTTCGAAGAATTCTCGCGACACTGAGCCTACTCATAGCAGTGATGAGTCAGAGAAATAAGGAAGTTCGACAAGTGAGAGTGGTTCCTCTGGCAGCGCTGGTTCTTTTTCGGGAAGTGGTTCGATGAGTTTCGCGCTTCTTTTCTTTCTTCTCCCGTTTCTTCTTTGGTGACCACCGCAGATGACTTGGAGATGGGAGTTAGCCAATTGCCGGGCACAGACGTGGTTCAAACGGTGGATGATTCTCTGATGGTTGCTGCCGTAGACATGGAAGAAAACCCTTTGCGAGTTGTGAGGCCACTTGCAGGCGCCATTTTTGATCCTCCGTACTTGGTTCCTTATCCGGGTCGTGTCTTTGGTTGGCGTTCCGCGTCTTTGCGGGCTAAGTATGAGGTGTTGTACACGAGTAATGCGGGAGAAGTACGGACATATGGCAACAACCAAGAAAGTCACTAGTCGATTTTGCTACTGTTAAGCGTGTGGCGAGGCTTTATCTTCCATCGAGGATATGCGTGGAGGTGGACCGGTCACACCGTTTTCGAAGACGTTATTGCCGATTGGGAGCACCATCGCGACGTGTGCGTATAAAAGGAGTTCAACACTTCGTGGTTTGTCGAAGGCCTTGCACGAGATCCAAAAGTTGAAAAATGCAGAATCGAAAGCCTTTCCGCCGAGGAGATTGCACGACAGAGGTAGAACTCGAAAAGCTTTCCAAGATGTTGACTATGAAGAGAGCGGCTCTTGAAGATGCAAAGTTGACTTTCTCCAAGAAGAACAGACCTCGTTGAATGATTTTCCTTAAATGTTTCTCTTGTTAAACTTTCATTTAGGTTCTTTTTTTTTTTTTGAAAGACATCGGATGTCCGGTTCAACGTTTGATTTTTGGTAGACAGTGGTAGCTTTTGAGGATATTGGATTATTTTCGGGATGAATGGTTTTGATAATATGACTCTGATTGTGTTTTGGGAAAGGAATATTGCTTTTATGAAAGTGTGCGCTAGAAGTAGGCACAATACTCAGTAGTATAATGGTTTTGCTAAGAACCTAAAAACAAATCGTATATCTTACGGCATCTGAATTTACTCACTTCATAGGTTTTTGCGAACATGCCCTTCTCCATGTAAAGGCGGCTTTCTTGGTAGACGCGCTCGCAAGTCCCCAATCTGGTTGCATCTTCGGCGAGTCCCCAGTTTTCTCGTGTAGTTTTTACAACTGGTAACCGGGTCGTCTGGTAGTTGAGTCGGATCGAGTGGTAGCATCTTCGGCGAGTCCCCAGTTTTCTCGTGTAGTTTTTACAACTGGTAACCGGGTCGTCTGGCAGTTGAGTCGGATCGAGTGGTAGCATCTTCAGCAAGTCCCCGGTTTTCTCGTGTAGTTTTTACAACTATTAACCAGGTTGTCAGGTAGTTGCGTCGGATTGAGTCGCCTTCCCCTACCATCTTGACATCTGGGTGAAGAACGAGATCGACGGGTCGACATTGTAGCCGATAGATCAATCCTCCCGCCGTGGTCGCCAATTGTTTATGGGTGAAAATCGTTTCGCGATTTCAGTAAATCAGTGAGGTGAGTGAGAAACCCGATTCAAACCCTAAACAAATGTGCCGCACGTGAGCACTTTATAGATTCGAGAGATCAATCATGCAAGTCCGGCCTAAACCAAGAAATGGCCATTCAAGACTTGTTTGGTCACAAAGTGGAGGAGAAGGGTTGATTTGGGAGGGAAGCAAAGAAAGGTGTTGAGACCCAGAATAGGTGCGGGAGAGTAGTATCTCGACTTGTATCGTAAAGTGAAAGCTTAGGAAGCTTGCAAGAGATGAAAGCTTTTTGGAGAGCTTGCAAAGTTGCCTTTCCGAGAGTGTAGTATTTTTCTCCCGACCGAGACTTGTTGTCCGTGAAATAGGTAAGACCTATTTATACAAGTCGAGATTGAAACGCACTCGGTCTCATGAAGGAAGAGAGTAAAGGGTGAAATAATGGGAGGAGGTGGAAACCGCATGGTGTTAATGGGTGAAAACGCTTTCACCATTATTTCCTCATTTATTTGACCGCTTTATTCCTTTTCACGCTTTCTTAATGTGAGCGTAGTGTACGCCGTAAGTCGGTGACCGCTAAACCAAAACCCCGGAAAGCATCCCCCGATTTGTGTTGATATCTCGAGTGTTGGTTGCACCTTGAGTGCAAGTGGCGCCGCTAGTGGCGCGTGTGGCATGTGCCATTGGCATGTGCGAATGCCTTGGTGGTAGGTTATACGTTGAGTGTAAGTGGTAATGCCGTAGCCGCTAGTGGCGTGTGGCACGTGCGGTAATGCCTTGGTGGTAGGTTGTACGGCTGCAAGTCGTGCTACCAACAGGTGTGTTTGGCATGTGCCAATGGCATGTGGGAATGCCTTGGTGGTAGGTTGCTCGGTTTGCAAGTTAGGCTACCAAACAGTGTGTTTGGCATGTGCCAATGGCATGTGCGAATGGCTTGGTGGTAGGTTGCACGGTTTGCAAGTTAGGCTACCAAATGTGTGTTTGGCATGTGCCAATGGCATGTTCGGAATGCCTTGGTGGTAGGTTGCACGGCAGTTTTACGAGTTAGGTTACCAAAATGACGCATGTTGGCATGTGTCAATGGCATGCGTGGGCCGTTAGGGCCGTGGCCTTATTAGAAAAGCTACCAACGAGCATGTTGGCATGTGCCAACGGCATGCTCGGCCATTATGGCCGCAGTTTGGCAAGAAAGGCTACCAGTGGACGCATGTTGGCATGTGCCAATGGCATGCTCGGCCATTTGGGTCCGCGCCTTGGTAGGAAAGCTACCGGCGAGCACGTTGGCATGTGCCAAGCCATTAGGGCCTTGATTTGGCAAGAAAGGCTACCAGCCGAGCATGTTGGCATGTGCCAATGGCATACTCGCCAATTTGGGTCGCGCCTGGTAGAAAAGCTACAATGTGAGCATGTTGGCATGTGCCAATGGCATGCGAGGCCCGACTCTGGCCTAGGTTGCACGCAGTTTGCAAGCCTAGGGCGCTATATTTGCATGTGACAATGGCATAGCGGCTTGGAAATATGGCTTGTGGTAAATGTTGGCATGTGCAAATGGCACGACCAGTGTTGGACCTAGTTGCATGTTTTGCAAGCCTAGGGCGCTATAATGCTTAGTTGGCATGGTTGCCAATGAGTGCGATATGCGATTTGGTTTTTGCATCGTTGCCATGGTGCGCAGTGTGCGCTTGGTTTGGCATTGTTGCCATGGTGCGTGTGTGCGCTTAGTTTGGCATTGTTGCCATGGTGCTTATTGCGCTTGGTTTGGCATTATTGCCATGGTGCGCAGTGTACGGCTTGGTTTGGCATTATTGCCATGGTGCGCAGTGTGCGCTTGGTTTGGCATTGTTGCCATGGTGCGCGGTGTGCGCTTGGTTTGGCGATGTAGCGGCTTGGTTTGGTGGTGTGCGGCTTGGTTTGGCATTGTTGCCATGGTGCTAGCAGCAGCGGCTTGGTTTTGGCATTGTTGCCATGATGCTAGTTGCGGCTTGGTTTGGCATTCATGCCATGGTGCGTGATGCAGCGCTTGGTTTGGCATTGTTGCCATGGTGCGCAGCATGTGCGGCTTGGTTTTGGCATTGTTGCCATGGTGCGCGAGTTTGCGGCTTGGTTTGCCATTGTTGCCATGGTGCGCAGTTTGGGCTTGGTTTGGCATTGTTGCCATGGTGCGCAGTGTGCGCGTTTGGTTTGGCATTGTTGCCATGGTGCGCGGTGTGTGGCTTGGTTTGGCATTGTTGCCTTGGGCGCAGATGCGGCTTGGTTTTGGAATTAGGTTCTGTGGTCGAAAACCCTAACCTGGTATTTTGAAAAATACCCCTATTAATTATTTACACCTGAGTTAAATGCTCTTAGTTAATGTGTTGCGGGTAACACTAGGTCATGGGGTTTTACGATTTTACCCTTGTTTAAAAACCACCATCAACAGACACAAAGTGTCAGGGATTGATTTTCCCAATTGACATAGATTCTCTATTTATAGTTTTCAATGACCATGGTTAGTTTAGAATTCAAGCTAAGATAACTTGAGAATCAAGCCAACAAAACATGCCTTCAAACTACAATATAAGACTATACACATAAGTTCGATAACTCGAACCTTGTATAATGACTGTTTTCGGTTGCAAGTTAGCCAAAGAACTAAAAGCTACTTGATGTTTACTTAAACACCTAATAAGTTAATCATGATTCAAACACATAAGTGTTTTGTAAATTAATAAAGTATTAAAAGTGTTTAAGAGAGTTCTAGCAATGCTAAACATATTAAAATAATAAGTCTTTGAGCATCCGCCAAACATTATCGGGGACAAGTTGGCCAACGGTTTGCCAACCGCAAGTCTTGTTCACGAGTCAAGGTGCTACGATTTGTGAACCGAGTACGCCAACCCTATTAAACTCCAAAACTCAGTTGACCAAAGTTCGTGAAATGTTTTCGCCAATGCTAGCCAATTAATCCAATATATAAATTCAGTTCACCACAGTTCGCCAACCAGGTTCGTGAACTGTTCCCAACTGAACTTTTGGTTTGCGAAACGCAGTTCTAACCTTTTCGTATTTCAATCTCGGATATCTATGGTTTGCAAACCGAGTTTGCCAACATACCCCGAGTAGAAATTCAAGAAGTTCATATTTCTCCCTTTTGATGTTTGAAACATTCCCAAGTGATATAATCATTTGCATGGGCAATTTTAATTAATCCACAAATTAATTCATAAAACTAATATTGTTAGGACCTTTGAACATCCAATCGCTAAATCATATTTCGAAAATTTTCACAAGACAAGCTTGACTCAAACATTTTCTTTGTTAATTCATCGACATAGTCATAATAGATAAAATGGTGGTATAGTGAGTAAAATAAAATGGTCTAATCTTCACATACCTGATACATAAGTTCTTCTAAATGTTTTCGTCAATTTTTCAGTCTTCAAGGGTGATCTATGATATTCAAATACAATTCAAACCTATCCAAAACTTGACTTAGTATACTAGAAATCAAGATACGCTTTTGATCACCTAACATTGACAACAAGATTAAGATAGCAAAACTTGTGGGTTCAACTGAAAATAAATGCCCTAACAAAATCTAGATTTGATATTTCTATTCATATAATATCATGAATCAGACAAGATTTTGACCTGAAAAACATTATGGATCCGTAAAATTTATATAGGTTTGTGGAATTTTTGTTCTTCAAGAAATTATACTATTGACCTATAGATATGGTTAAGGTCGAGATGTTTATGGGATCAAGATCATCAATTCGATATAGGAATTATCATGATTTGGCCTATTAAACACATAAATCATCAAAATGTGAGCAAATCATGCTTTAATCATACAGTTTGTCAAGTAATTATACCAAATCATGCATCAGATTTATGATTATGATCTATATTATGTGCAATCAATCATGAAATTTTAAAATCTTAGTCGGCGCCAATGAAGAATTATCTGATGTTTATTTTATTATCAAAATCAATTTGTTTATATCATAAGCCTTTCTGGCTATTATACATTGTATGAACATGACAATTACATGTAGATGACTAAGCACGTGACATCCTGGACCTCGAGAGTTTCCCTCCTTGTGCTTGTATGGACCTGAGATAGGTTCCCAGGTTCTCCCTTGGCTGACAACATCAAGAATCTTCTATATCTTCGCATCCGGACTCAGGTCTTCCGCTCCCAACTTTGGGTCTCCGCCTTATTTAATCGCTAATGACTTGGAAGGTGGTCATTTGGTTCAGGTCTTCTTCGTCTGACTTTGAGTCCTATTTCGTGTCTCCGTTGTATTATTCTTCAATTGCCGCTATCGGGGAGATGCTATATGTTTTCATCTACAATTCTCATAATTTATTACGGACTATATAATTTCTTCACATATAGGTGATTCCATAAATGCATCATTCTTAGTAGGATCGATATTTCAGAAAATATTCGACATATATCACAACTCTGTAGCATAAGTTAGAAATGACAACAAACAATAAAACAAAAAATAGTCTTTGATAATAAGTAAATAACTTCGTTAGACAAATATTTTTTTTCTGGTCCCCATACTATTCATCTTTCAAGGTTAATAAAATCAGTTACTATTTAATTTAAATGCCATTTGGTTTCTCCACAATACTAACACACATTTCAAATCGTAATAATTGTCTCTAAATCCTTTCACAATTTATATCTAAGATTTGCTAGAATAAATTCAAAGTTTGTTAGGAAATTAGGGGTAGCATTTATACTTTTTTATAAACTCACAAAGTTAAACATCCCAATTTTCTACTGCAATTTAGGGGTAGCCTTTCCTCTCTCTCCTTTCTCACCCGATCAGAGAAATCTTCTCTCACTGAAATTTCTCTTGCCCAGATCTCTCCATGAGAGATCTGGGCATGTAATCCTTCGTTGATCTTCAAACTGTGTCTTTAATTGCTTCTTTCTCTTGTTTCTGCACTAAATTTTTAGTTAGGGTTTGTTTTATTTTGTGTTTTTTTTTTAGATCAAATCTTAAACCTGTTTTTGGGTTTTTATTAGGGATTTGTTAGGTTGTTTTGAAGATGATCAAGAACAAAAGCAACAACATCAAGAGACCTATAACACCAGCAACATCAAGAACTTCTCCTAAGACACCTGCAGCAATAAGAACACCAAAGACACCAACAACACATAATTTGTAAGACCGAAGTTCTAATGAAGCCTCCAACCGATTCAAACCCTAGAATAACTGATTCGGTTATTTGTGTTACTGTACTACTTTGTATGTTTGGAAAAATCGCAGTGATTATTGGTGGGATCTATGGATCCCGTTACTCCATTATCAATTTGTGTTACTATAGCTTTGAAGAAACCTTGAAAAATGGTTGGATCTTTGGATCCTAACATATCTATTGAATGTGGATTTGTTTATTGATTTGGATATGATACTTTTAATCCGTGATCAGGCCATTTAAACTAGTCTTGTTACTAATGAATCGAATGGGATTATAGATCTACTCTTGAAAATAGGTTATCAACTGATATTGATCCTAACATATCTATTGAATGGATTTGTTTATTGATTTGGATCCTAACATATCTATTGAATGTGGATTTGTTTATTGATTTGGATATGATACTTTTAATCCAGATCAGGCCATTTAAACTAGTCTTGTTACTAATGAATCAGAATGGGATTGGTAGATCTACTCTTGAAAATAGGTTATCAACTGATATTGTATCCTAACATATCTATTGAATGTGGATTTGTTTATTGATTTGGATCCTGACATATCTATTGAATGTGGATTTGTTTATTGATTTGGATATGATACTTTTAATCCAGATCGCCATTTAAACTAGTCTTGTTACTAATGAATCGAATGGGATTGGTAGATCTTCTCTTGAAAATAGGTTATCAATCGATATTGTAAACCGGTGTAATTGTGTTAGTTGTCTGCTTGCTGAATCTAGGTTTGTTTTGAATCCTCTGGTCAGTCCTGTAACCGAGGTGACTCGGTGTAACAGTTATTTTATGAATATACGAGGCTTTGCCTTTTTCCCTAAAAAAAAAAAAAAAAAAAATCTACTGCAATTTATTTTTTTGATACAAATGTTGATATAAAAAGAATTGAAACGACAAAGAAAAAAATGTTTACAGAGAGAATTTAGAATCTATGAGAGCAAGCTATCGTGGTGCGAGTAAAACCAAAAGACCAAAGAGGGAAAAAAAGACCAAAATTTGGGTTTAGTCTGGGTGTGTGACGTTACGGGTGAGAAGACTAAATTTTGGTGGGAGCGTAAACTATACCACCGGTGTGGGGCGTACAATATACGTCACTTTGGTGGGGCGCAAGTATACGTCGCTGGTTCGAAAATATAAAAAAAAAAAAAAACACAATGGGGCGTTGGTATAATCCACGCCCCAAATAAAGTTCCTAAAAAAAATGAGTGGGGCGGAGGTATAAACCACGCCCCACATTAAAGAAAAAAAAAAGAAAAAATTTAGGGCAGAGGTATAAAGCACGCATGGCGTGTCTGGCCCAGCATGCGGGGAGACTATATAACCGCCCGTTGAGAAACGAAGATTATATCACCGTCGACTTAAATTTGGGTATGGTCTTTGGTCCCAAAACCAAATATAGTCTCGAATTGGGTTTAGTCTGGGATTTGGTCGATGGTCCGTCCCGCTACATCTAGTTTTTTTACCAAATAAATGGGTTTAGTCGCCCACTGCCGTTGCTGTGATGCGACTTGGGAGGGGCCTAAGAGCAACTGCAGTGGTGCGACCATAACCAAAGAGCAAAGAGCAAAAAAAAAACTAAAATTTGGGTTTAGTCCGTGTTGCAACGCAGTGGAGGGAGACTAAAATTTGGTCGGGGGCGCAACTTTGAGTTACGCCTCAATCAAAGCGCAACTCCAAATCTCGTCCCATTTATTTTTTTTTTTTTTTTTTATTATTGTTTGTTAGCGTAACTCAAAGTTGCGCCAATTTGTTTTTTTCTTTAATTGTTGTTGTATGCAACTCAAAGTTGCCCCAATTTTTTTGTTTTTTTATTATTGTTTGGGCGCAACTCTCAAGTTGCGCCCCATTTTTTTTTTTTTTTTTTTTTAATCGTTGGGCGCAACTTGAGTTACGCCCATCAAAGAACTCAATTTACTGACTAAAGACTGCATTTAAAGACTAAATATGGTCCGGATTTTGGTTATAGTCCGGTCTTGGTCTTTACTCCGTCTCCCCTCACACTGCATTTTTACCAAAAAATTTGGTTATACTCCACGACTGTGGATGCTCTAAAAGAGGAGATGAAAACTATGATAAGACCATAGTTAGTTTTCCGGCAA
>JAJJWW010013169.1:0-22778 GCA_023531295.1 Papaver armeniacum
CATGATGCGTGTCGTAACCACAACAAATTAATTAATACTTTACTACCTAATTAACAAGTAATATAGGGTAGTCAAGGTCGCATCCCACGAGAGCACGTAGATTCTAGTTGTAAAAAGTGTCACCAAAAAGGGGGTGTAAAAAGCAAAAAGAAAATAAACACAACACTTAAAAGGTAAAGTTGAAAGCAATAAGAGAGACAAGATCAAGGAATCCTTCTTCGCTACGAAACAATGAATCAAGTTATGTTCTTTTCCACTTGTTATTAGTCATGATTATCACCAACCGTAGGATAGCGAGTCCTTAGCTAGCCCCAAAATCCCTAATTTCACCGAGTAACAGTCCGCTTAGTTATCGATTCTATTCAAAAGAACCACCTTGAGGTCCGCTTACAAGATGTAATTTTAATGCATTAAGATTTATGAATTTAGGTTTAGTACTAGTAGTTAAACTCTGTCACTTGGTTCACTTTCTAGCGTTGTTTCTACACACAATTGCTCCCACGGAATCCCCTCGCAAGGTCTCGTGTTTGCTACTTATGTAAAGAGTCAAGAAACGATTACTTATCTCCTAACTTTTCACTAGCTTTAGATCAAATTAACAAATCAATTTAGTTGGCCACCTAAACAATCTATCAATCAATCATGAATGTCTTTAAGATCACTCCTATTAGTAAAAACAAACGATAATCGTGTGAAAAACTTCCAAGATAGAATTGAAACAAAAACTCAAATCATATGTTTAAAAACTAGGAATTCATCCTCAATCAATAAAATTAGCTACTCATGTTAAAAGAGTTCACACAAAGAATAAGAAAAGAAAAGAATTGTGTGTAGAAAGGTGTGTAGAAGTTGTAGAAAACTTCTATTTATAGGCTTCAAAATTCTCCAAATCTTCTAAGGATTAGAATCCTTTTCCTTTTGCAATTCAACTTCCAAATTCAAGTCTTCTCTTCTCTTCCACCTTCTCTTTCCAAATTTGAGTCCATTCTCCATCCAATTCCTAGCCCAAGTCTTCACACCCATGAGAGGTCCATAGAAAGTTCTGGAATTTTGCTCGCTTAAAAACTCAGGATTGTGGCGAATTTGGCTGAAACGCCGCCGCCGCCACCCGGGAAATTTCTCCGATCGAGAGAATATTCGATTTAATATTCCGTCCTGGGTCCTTCGTTAGGACTAACGGTCAAAGGTCAAACTTCATGGTGGTGCCAACCAACCGGGTCAAGTCGAGAGGAGTCGGCCAAGTCGGCTCCGCCTAATGGTCTTACCTGGGTCTTACTCGGATGAGTTGCAAAGCTAGATCGGTCATCGGACTGGTGGAGGAATCACATCGGCGTCACCGAGTTAACTCGCGAGTAGAGAATCTACTGAGTTCCGTTCGGTTATAGGGCATTCCCGAGCCACATTCAAAGCCGTTCTTTAGCTTCATTCCTCTGTATCAAATCCTAGCATACATCTAATACTTCTTGCACAATTGCATTCATTTTACAAAGACCATAATCTTACCTCGCTTCTTCAAAAATTATTCACCCATTCAAGTCCCTTCTGCTAAAACCCATTTCAAAAAGATCAAAGGTTCATCTTCTCCCTGCTCATTTCTCGGCTTGCCAAATCCTTGAATCAACCCGAGACTCCATCTCTCGAGATCAACACGAACATCACCTCATTCTTCACAACCCTTATTCATCATCGTCTCAATCTCTCAAAAGATCAATCGATAGTAAACCCTAATTTCTTCAGCAGCGACACCCATTCTTTGACAGAATCAAACCCAACTCCTGTTTCACTCACATCGATCCATTCACAGACCCATCTCTGATTCATCTTATTAGCAAACACAATTTCATCGATTAAATCCCTCAATCTTCTAATCAATCTCGATCTGAAACTTCACCATTAACCGTTCTCTTCTCGAAACTCATATCAGTCATCTCTTAATTGAACAAAATCCGGCTTAATTCATCATCAACAAACAAACCGATTTGCTCCTCTCGATCTCAAGAAATTTCAGGTGAATTCGTCTGCAAAAAGGGAAGAACGAAAGAGAAAGAATAAAATGAGAATTGATTCCCAATTCTCTCGACCTAATCCTGTCTTGAGACGTTATTTGCACCCACTATTAACTACACCCTACGATTGGGTGCTTATATAAATGGTCCCTTTCCGATAAGGGCTAGCTAGATGGCGACCCCTTAACCACACGGCTAGTCGTCCTTAAAAACCCTCCAAAACAGATGCCCCTTAACATTGACTGGGCTCCAGATATCAATTGCTCGTGAAATGACCATTACGCCCTTTTTGCTCAAATTAGGTGGTTTCCTTCTTCTTTTCCTCCGTGTGACTCCATAGTAGCTATAAAACTCAAAACAAGCGTAAAATACATAATTTACAAGAAAAATAGCAAAGAAAGCATAAACTACTAGATAGTAAATTAGGTGTATTCTACACCTATCAAATTCCCCCACACTTAGACTTTGCTAGTCCTCGAGCAAATCAAACTAAAAACTCACAACTTCAAAGCGTTCCTGCGTCACAAGCATCCAAAGAGTTATGAGGACATAGAATTTCGCATGCTAGTAATAAGAAGTTAGAAATACCAAAGAACATATTCTCATTCTTAAATGTTGAGTGAGAAATAACCACACCATAATGAGAGAACGCGTGTTTTGAGAAACGATCAATAAGCATTTCGCCTCGACTTCCACGCCTCACCAAATAGGATTTTATGATAATTGCACTCTAAAAGAATGCTTTTTTATGGTTCTCACATGTGCAGGTAGGAATGAAGAGAGAATTCCCGCAACACGTTGAATGGTGGGAAGGATAACTTCCGAAATATTTTTAAAAACCCACATCTTTTAATATTTTGAAAAACCATTTTCCGACGATCTCTAAGAAAGGAAATCAACCATTTTTATCGAGGATGAGATTACTTACTTACCTTCACATCCGATCGCCAATTATGATAACATCACTCTCACGGCATCCAATAGAAACGTCTTCGCTCCTCGTCTTGATCTTCATGGTCTTCGTCTTCGGTTTCAACTATTGATGATAAACTCTCGAATTTCATAAACTTAACAATTTATAACTCTTTTACCTTAAAATCCTTTGTCGCTTGAAACTACCTTATAGATTTTCCCTTCCCCACTTATAAAAACAAAACAAATATTTTCTTGTTTTTTTCTTTTTTTTTTTTTTTTTTTTTTTTTTTTTTTCAATTTTTTTTTTTTTTTTTTTTTTTTTTTTTTTTTTTTGAAAAACAAGAGAAATTAAATACAAAATAAGCCATGGCCGTGGAAGAAGTATTTTACCACTTGATTCTTCACAACTTGTATCGTCTTGAAATCATAAACTTCAAAAAATTCTCACCTTTTAATTTTCTTCGCTTTCATGAATAAGTCTTCATACTTGAATATAAAATTACCTCATTGTATTGTAAGTCCTCAACATATATGAATTCCGCTCTTTTGTATGTTGCTTTACTTGAATTTGAAATTTGCTCTTTTTTTCGTTCCGTTGCTTGTAAACCTTAAACTTTTCCAACTTTCCTTGTAGATTTTGATGTCGCTCCTTGTTGATGATGAATGTGTTTCTATGGATCCGTTGTTGTCGAGAGAGAGAATGGTGCTAACTGCAAATCGAACTACAAGAAGGAAGCTTTCATCTATGGACGTCACCCTCATGATTGACAAAATTAGCACTCAAGAGATCAAAGAGTAGTGCTTTATTGGTGGGAGGTTGGGTAGCTCACCATTCTACCCGAATTAACGTATGGTGACACACACTCAAAAGAAGCTCTTTAGTGGATGGAAAACTTTCTGGTCGGTGCCTCTCATGATATGAATACGGGTAGTCTCCACTAATGATTGATCAAAGAACTCTAATAACGCACTTCTCCCCGCACCAAGCCCCGCATCACCGGCATGATTAAATCCATTATTTAACACTCAAACAAACAAGAAATCCGAATGTAGTTCTCTAACATTTCCAAGTTCAATTATGTCGGTCAAAATCTCTATGTAAACATACCTAGAAATATGCTAGTGACTCTAAAATCTTTAAAAGTTGGAATTTTTAAGTAAAACTTTTTTTTTTTTTTTTTCAAGATTTTTTCATTTTTTTTTTAATTTTTGTTTTAAAAACATGCTTAACCACTCCCCCACACTTAAACCTTACATTGTCCTCAATGTAATTGAATCCTCCTAGTAAAGTCAAGGTGGGAAATTTTAACATGATAAGAAACAAGAAAAAGAAATAACAAAAAGCAAAAAAGATAAGAAATACAAAACCGATGGGTTGCCTCCCATTAAGCGCTTGTTTTAAAGTCGACGGCCCGACTTGCTCTCTTGTAAGATTCATTCCCCATATACTAACAAACGGAAAATTTGAGGATCCACCCATAATACATTTTTGCAAACAATAACTCCATACAAATATTAGCACAAGAAAACAATAGTGAAATTATCGCTCGATAGAAATTTCCCCCACACTTATTCTCGTCCACACTCGGAAGTGTATAAAGAACATAGAATTCGGGAACTTCCATGTATTCCTCTTGGCAAACCTGCATAGTGTTAGCATCAAGTGTTTCCAATGGTGGATATTTAGAAACAAAATCATCCAAAAATACTTTCGAAGCACATACATTCAAACCAATAAGAGGTAAAGGAGAAGAATCAATATGCAAAGGGTTAGACAAACCTTTCAAAAAATTCTTGTATTATAGAATCCTCTTCATCCTTAAAAAATTCAAGTGAATTACTTACCTCTTGTATATCGTGGTCCTCTATTAAACCGTGCAACCATTCTTCGTCGTTTTCTACCTTAACCATAGTCTCAGTATCATCAAAATCATTCGCAAGTTCAATTGGGTCTTCCACAAAATCAATGAATGTGGTTTCATCCTCTATAATCATCTCTTCAACATTCTCATCATCGGAATCGGGCCATTCACAAAAATGAATTTCATCAAGATAGATTGTAAAATCTTTCTTGTGGGTGTTACACCGTTTACAACAATAGGTAAGTCACACCCAATCTCCTCCTTTGAATAGGTGAAGGATCGTTATTATGATCCGGAGTTGGAATAACTTCCTCATTGTCGGAACATTCATACACTTCCATGGACTCCCATCTTTCCTTAAGAAAATTTTGCCAAGCAATAAATGCATCTTCCTCAAGCTCTTCCTTTTGAATAGGTGATTGATCATTATTAAGATCAAGGCTTGAGTAATCTACACTAGTGTCATCAAAAGTCTCCAAAGGTTGGTCCTTTTCAACACAATCATCTTCATTTTCGGACTCACCATAATAAGAATCTTCATCGGTTTCATAACCTTTATCCCGACGTCGTTTAAGTTCCATATGAATAGTCCTACTAATTTCTGCGACAAGCTCTTCCGAGTCTCCATCATCTTCCAATTTGTATAATTTTCAGTGCAAGTTTCCCGACGTTCACACGCTTACCACCGTTAGACGGCATCTCCTCTTTTGGAAAAAGTGAAGGAAAAACACGATGAAGAGGAGTATATTCCAAATTCTCTCGTCACGCACATTACTAGAAAACAAATTATTAGATGTATAACTATCCTTCCATCCGTGTGTTTGTCCACTTACATACCCGTCATAAGGTTGTTGATATGTATGAGAATATCCATAATGTTCTCAGTAGGAATTTGATCATAGCCAAAAGATTGGTTTTGATTGTATCCTAAGGATGGTTGGAAGTTGCCATAATGTTGAGGTTGAAAACCGTATTGATTGTTGTAATATGCTTGCTCTTGTCCACCGTACATGGAAAACCGAGACCTGAAATAAGATTCAAAAACCAAGTTAGATACTTTTAATAGAATCCAACAAAGCAAGAAGAAAGCAAAAAGAAAAATAAAAACAACTAAAATCATCCGCTGCTCCCCCAAACGGCGCCAAAATTTGATGCGTGTCGTTAACCACAACAAATTAATTAATACTTTACTACCTAATTAACAAGTAATATAGGGTAGTCAAGGTCGATCCCACGAGGAGCACGAGATTCTAGTTGTAAAAAGTGTCACCAAAAAGGGGGGTGTAAAAAGCAAAAGGAAAATAAACAAAACAATTAAAAGGTAAAGTTGAAAGCAATAAGAGAGACAAGATCAAGGAATCCTTCTTCGTTACGAAACAATGAATCAAGTTATGTTCTTTTCCACTTGTTATTAGTCACAGATTATCACCAACCGTAGGATAGCAGTCCGCTTAGCTAGCCCCAAAATCCCTAATTTCACCGAGTAACAGTGTCCGCTTAGTTATCGATTCTATTCAAAAGAACCACCTTGAGGTCCGCTTACAAGATGTAATTGGCTAATGCATTAAGATTTATATATTTAGGTTTAGTACTAGTAGTTAAACTCGGTTCGCTTGGTTCACTTTCTAGCGTTGTTTCTACACACAATTGCTCCACGGAATCCCTCCGCAAGGTCTCGTGTTTGCTACTTATGTAAAGAGTCAAGAAACGATTACTTATCTCCTAACTTTCACTAGCTTTAGATCAAATTAACAAATCAATTTAGTTGGCCACCTAAACAATCTATCAATCAATCATGAATGTCTTTAAGATCACTCCTATTAGTAAAAACAAACGATAATCGTGTGAAAAACTTCAAGATAGAATTGAAAAAAAAACTCAAATCATATGTTTAAAAACTAGGAATTCATCCTCAATCAATAAAATTAGCTACTCATGTTAAAAGAGTTCACACAAAGAATAAGAAAAGAAAAGAATTGTGTGTGTAGAAAAGGTGTGTAGAAGTTGTAGAAAACTTCTCTATTTATAGGCTTCAAAATTCTCCAAATCTTCTAAGGATTAGAATCCTTTTCCTTTTGCAATTCAACTTCCAAATTCAAGTCTTTCTCTTCTCTTCCACCTTCTCTTTCCAAATTTGAGTCCATTCTCCATCCAATTCCTAGCCCAAGTCTTCACACCCATGAGAGAGGTCCATAGAAAGTTCTGGAATTTTGCTCACTGAAAACTCGGATTGTGGCCGGAATTTGGCCGGAAACGTCGCCGCGCCACACGGAAATTTCTCCGTCGAGAGAATATTCGACGGAATATTCCGTCCGGTCCTCCGTTAGGACTAACGGTCAAAGGTCAAACTTAACGGGTCGGGTCGTCAGTCAACCGGTCAAGTCGAGAGGAGTCGACCAAGTCGGCTCCGCCTAATGGTCTTACCGGGTCTTACTCGGATGAGTTGCAAAGCTAGATCGGCCATCGGACTCGGGTGAACTGTCATCGGCGTCACCGAGTTAACTCGCCGAGTAGAGAATCGGCGAGTTCCGTTCGGGTTATAGGCATTCCTGTGCCACATTCAGCCGTTCTTTAGCTTCATTCCCTCAGATCAAATCCTAGCATACATCTAACAATGACTTCTTGCACAATTGCATTCATTTTAAAAAGACCATAATCTTCGCTTCTTCCCAGTCAATTCACCCATTCAAGTCCCTTCGCTAAAACCCATTTCACAAAGATCGGTTCACCTTCTCCTGTTCATTTCTCAGCTTGCCAAATCCTTGAATCAACCCCAGACTCCATCTCTGAGATCAACACGAACATCAGCTCATTCTTCACAACCCTTATTCATCATCGTCTCAATCTCTGTCAGCATCAATCGATAGTAAACCCTAATTTCTTCAGCAGCGACACCCATTCTTTGACAGAATCAAACCCAACTCCTGTTTCACTCACATCGATCCATTCACAGACCCATCTCTGATTCATCTTATTAGCAACACAATTTCATCGATTAAATCCCCTCAATCTTCTAATCAATCTCGATCTGAAACTTCACCATTAACTGTTCTCTGAAACTCATATCACAGTCATCTCTTAATTGAACAAAATCCAGCAATTCTCATCAGCGAACAAACAAACCGATTTGCTCCTCTCGATCTCAAGAAATTTCAGGTGAATTCGTCTGCAAAAAGGGAAGAACGAAAGAGAAAGAATAAAATGAGAATTGATTCCCAATTCTCTCGACCTAATCCTGTCTTGAGACGTTATTTGCACCCACTATTAACTACACCCACAGATTGGGTGCTTATATAAATGGTCCCTTCTAATAAGGGCTAGCTAGATGGCAGCCCCTTAACCACAAATTTAGTCCCGTCCCAAAAACCCTCCAAAACAGAGATGCCCCTTAACATTGACTGGGCTCCAGATATCAATTGCCTGTAAAATGACCATTACGCCCTTTTTGCTCAAATTAGGTGGTTTCTTCTTCTTTTCCTCCGTGTGACTCCATAGTAGCTATAAAACTCAAAACAAGCGTAAAATACATAATTTACAAGAAAAATAGCAAAGAAAGCATAAACTACTAGATAGTAAATTAGGTGTATTCTACACCTATCAATGCACTTTGGGCGTATAGAACGGCTTATAAGACACCGATTGGTATGTCTCCATATCGGTTGGTTTATGGTAAGGCTTGTCATCTTAGGTTGAACTTGAACATAAGGCTTATTGGGCGATAAAGAAATTCAACATGGAGTATGATGAAGCGGGAAAACAAAGGAAGTTACAACTAAATGAGCTAGAGGAGATACGTAATGATGCTTAAGAGAATGCCCGTATTTACAAGGAAAATACCAAGCTTTTTCATGACAAGATAATTTCTCGTAAAATCTTCATCGTGGGACAAAAAGTCCTTTTATATCATTCTCGCCTTAAACTATTTCCTGGAAAGTTAAGGTCTCGTTGGATTGGACCATATGTTGTTACTAATGTTTTTCCTCATGGTGCAGCTTGAAATTACTAGTCTTAGAGACAATTGGTTTCAAGGTCAACGACCATAGATTGAAGCCATACTATGAGAACATCGCTTATGTGACTTTGGATGAACTTTCATTTGGAGATTCACTCCTCTCGGGAGGAGTAATGTGCAAGAAGAGCTAAGTCGGGCCGTCGACTTTAAAACAAGCGCTTCATGGGAGGCAACCCATAGGTTTTATATTTCTTATCCTTTTGCTTTTTGTTATTTCTTTTTCTTGTTCCATATCATGTTAAAATTTCCCACCTTGACTTTACTAGGACGATTCAATTACATTGAGGACAATGTAAGGTTTAAGTGTGGGGGAGTGGTTAAGCATGTATTTTAAAAAAAAAATTAAAAAAGTTTTAAAAAAAAAGTTTTACATAAAACCTCCAACTTTTAGAGATTTTAGAGTCACTAGCATACTTCTAGGTATGTTTACATAGAGATTCTGACCGACATAACCGAACTTGGAAGTGTTAGGAACTACATTCGGATTTCTTGCTTGTTAGAGTGTTAAATAATGGATTTAATCATAGGTGATGCGAATTTGGTGCAGGGAGAAATGCATTGTTAGAGTTGATGATCAATCATTAGTGGAGACTACCCGTATTCATATCATGTGAGGCACCGACTTAAATTTTTCCATCTAACTAAAGAGCTTTCTTTTGAGTGTGTGTCACCATACGTTAATTAGGGTAGAATGGTGAGCTACCCAACCTCCCACCAATAGAAGCACTACTCTTTGATCTCTTGAGTGCTAATTTTGTCAATCATAAGGGTGACGTCTATAGATGAAAGCCTCCTTCTTGTAGTTCGATTTGCAGTTAGCATCATTCTCTCCACAACAACGGATCCATAGAAACACCATCATCATCAACAAGGAGCGACATCAAAATCTACAAGGAAAGTTGGAAAAGTTCAAGGTTTACAAGCAACGGAATGAGAAAAAGAGCAAATTTCATATTCAAGTAAAGCAACGTACAAAGAGTGGATTTTTACATATATGTTGAGGACTTACAATACAATGAGGTAATTTTATATCCAAGTATGAAGACTTATTTATAAAAGCGAAGAAAATCAAAAGGTGAGAATTGTTGAAGTTTAGGATTTCGAGACGATACAAGTTGTGAAGAATCAAGCGGTAAAATACTTCTCCCACGGCCACGGTTTGTTTTATTTTCACTTTGTTATATTTCTCTTGTTTCAAAAAAAAAAAAAAATTGAAAAAAAAAAGAAAAAAAAAATAAAAATAAGAGAAATATTGTTTTGTTTTTATTTATTTATTAAGCCGTGGGGAAGGAAGATCTATAAGGAAGTTTCAAGCGACAAGGATTTAAGGTAAAAAGAGTTACAAAGTGTCAAGGATTTATGAAATTCGAGAATTTATCATTAATGGTTGAAACCGAAGATGAAGACCAAGAAGATCAAGACGAGGAGCGGAAGACGTTTCTATTGGATGCTGTGAGAGTGGTGTTATCATAATTGGCGATCGGATGTGAAGGTGAGTAAGTAATCTCATCCTCGATAATAATGGTTGATTTCCTTTCTTAGAGATCATTAAAAATGGTTTTTCAAAATGTTAAAAGATGTGGGTTTTTAAATATTTCGGAAGTTGTCCTTCCCACCATTCAACGTGTTGCAGAATTCTCTTCATTCCTACCCGCACACATGTGAGACCCATAAAAAGCCGTCTTTTTGAGTGCAATTATCATAAAATCCTTTTGGTGAGGCGTAAGTCGAGGCGAAATGCTTATTGATCGTTTCTCAAACACGCGTTCTCTCATTATGGTGTGGTTATTTCTCACTCAACATTTAAGAATGAGAATATGTTCTTTAGTATTTCTAACTTCTTATTACTAGCATGCGTAAACTCTATGTCCTCATAACTCTTTGGATGCTTGGGACGCTTGAACGTTTGAAGTTGTGAGTTTTTAGTTTGATTTGCTCGAGGACTAGCAAAGTCTAAGTGTGGGGGAATTTGATAGGGTGTAGAATACATCCTATTTACTATCTATTGTTTATGCTTTCTTTGCTATTTTTCTTGTAAATTATGTATTTTACGCTTGTTTTGAGTTTTATAGCTACTATGGAATCGCACGAACGAGAAGAAGAAGAAATCACCCAAATTGAGCAAAAAGGGCAAAATTGTCATTTCATGGGCGAGCACTATCCTGGAGCCCAGATTAAGGTTAAGGGGCAACTCTCTTTGGAGGAGTATTAAAAGACAACCAAAGAATGGTTAGGGGGTCGCTAGTCGCGGTAGCCCTTATCACAAGGGACTGAGATTAATCGAATAACCCTAATTCTATAACCCTAGCTCGAGAAGTTATTCTCAATCATTTCCTCTCAATATTTGCATCTGAAAGAAGAGAAAAGAGGCGAGAAATTGAAGGCATCGTTGAAGAATTAAGAGAAAAGATTGATGATGGTTTGGGGCTGAAATCGAATCAAGAACAGAGATGAGTTCGAATTGTGTTGCTGCTACTGTTGAGTTCGAAACCAATTGAGAGATCGAGCGGAAACCCAAAGAAGAAATCGGACGAGAAGAGGGTTTGATGTTGCATCCGTGAATCGAGATCGATTGGAAGGAGGGATTGAGTAGTTGCCGCTAATGGGTCGTGGAGGAATTCGAGATGGAGCTAAAGAAGATCCAGGGAAGAAGGTGGTGATTAATTAGGTTGAGAAAGAGGATTTGTGGTCAAGTTTTAACACTCAAACATCGAAATAGAGAAAAGATGAAGGTCGAGAAGATGGGCTATTATGATTGAAGATGAGTTCTGGTGGTCACTGTTGAGAGGAGAGCATATGGGTTCGATGCAGATGTGAAATTGGGTAAAGATGAACAAGGAGTTTGGGTTTGCATTTGAGTTCAACAGAGTCGAGATAGGACTCGTTGTTGCTGTATGAGCTAAGCTGAAATTGAGATGGGTCTTTGGTTGTGATGAAGAATCGAGAAGAAGAATGAGCTGCTAAATGATGAAACAGGAGACGGATTTGAGCCATAGGGTGGTGGTGATTGAATGGGTAAACTCAATTCGAGTTTGATTGATTATAGAGAATGGTTGCTGCTATTGGGAGTTTGTTGCAAATTGATCAAAAGGAAGAAGAATTTGATGTTGTTGATAGTATGAGAGTGACAAGCCGTTGCTGATGGAAGCTAGTGGTGGTCTGAGGTTTGAATGGTTCGAATCTGAGATGAATTCGAGCATATCCTGTTGTGGTGCTGCATTATTACAGGGCATGGTGGTTGTGGTAATAAATAACCGCAAGAGAAGAATGGGTTTGATGAGAGTCTGAGATTTGTTGCTGCTGTAAAAATGAATGAATGGGTTCTCAAAATTGTTAGATGTATGTGCTAGGATTTGAGTGGAAGATCAAGAAAAATAGTCTCAATACGGCATGGAAACGCTTGAAACGCAGGAGACTCTGTCTCAATCTCTCCTCCGACGAGTCAACTCCTCGGCGATGACCGATCCAACGATTCAACCCACCCTGGGCCAGACCGGTGTTAGCCGAGTAAGATGTCGACTTCTGGCTGAGTCACCCACTCGCCTTGACTTTCTTGACTAACGTTTGACCTGTTTGACCGTTAACTTGGACGGTGCCGTGACGGAATATTCTGTCAGCGGAAAAGAAGATTCCAGTGGCCGGTGGCTGATAGGTGTCTAAAACACCTAATTTAATATCTAGTATTTATGCTTTCTTTGCGAATTTTCGTGTAAATTATGTATCTTATGTGTGCTTTTGAGTTTATTAGTGCAATGGAGTCATTTGGAGCAAAAAGATCAATTGGAACTCGTTCAAATACAAGATTTCTACTCTTCATTGTGTAGAGGACGAGAAGATGAAGACAATGCCGAAAGAATGGAGTCATTCCGAGTTCGTATGAAGAAGTTATGAGCAAAACAAGACTCAGAAGCAAAAAAAAAAAAAAGGGCAAACTTGTCATTTCATAAAGGGCGAAGACTATTTGGAGTTCAGAGGTGGTTAAGGGGCTCTCATTCGTGGTACCCCTTATCACTCAAAGGGGTGTTACTAACACTGGGTATTAGCCCTTATCCCAGGATGGTTATGCCGGATAGCACCCGGTTGGCCTGGCCCTATCCATGGCCCGATCCAGGATCCAAACCCGAAATCGGATCCAGACCCATTTCACGACCTAACCCTATGTGTCTCTCATTCTTCATTTTCATTCTTCCCAAACGAGATTGAGAAAGAGAGGCGATTGACGAGCTCATGAAACAGATTTGAAATTGGTCGAAATTGAATTAGAGAACCGAGGAGTCGATTTTGTTCCACCGATGTTGCCGATTGAATCGAGTACCGTGAAAGGGAGGAAGAAATGATGTTGATACAGTGAAGAATCAAGAACTCGAGAAGGATTCTCGCTTCAAATCCGCAGGTTATGTGATTGATGAATTGGTTGTGTCTGAATTGAAGTTAGGGTTCTGAGATGGGGTGAAATGTCAAGAAGCTCAGGAAGATTTACAAAGTTTAGAGGAATGGGTTCCGTTCAAATTTATGATAGAAGCCATAATGAGGAGATGTTGTCATAAGGGTTGTGTTCAATTGCTCGGTTAGTTTTGAACAAGAATGATTACTCATGTGGTGTTGATTGCCGGAGATTGTATGAAGAAGATTGGTTGAACTCAAATTCGAGTTTGGATCGATTATGACTTCTGAATATGGGGTAATAAATTGTTGTTGTCTGTGATCGATTCCGCGTAGTGATGGTGTCGTGAAGAGCTAGAGCAGACATGTGTGCAAGTGATGATGGGTATGGCGAGAGGATCAAATCACTGAATTGTGGCTTTGAGATGTAGACAATGAAGATGAAGTTGTGTTGCTCTTGGTGTTGATATTGTGGAGTTGAATCAATGAAATTTATCTTGGTGGTGATTTGATAGAGATGCAGGTTCAATGGTCAGAAGATGGAGGGAGATGTGATGAGTTCAGAGACTCGACTCAAAGGAAATTAGAGATGGGTTCATATTTAGCTGGGAGAATTTGTCAAGGAAAGGATGAACTGGGGTAGATTATTTCGATTGACTCGGGAGGAGAAATTGGTAACGAGAAGAATCAAGCACCGGTGGAGCAAGCAAGATGATGTTTATGCCTGGTGAATCGAAAGGTGTTATGGAGTTGCTGTGGAGTCGCATATAGAGTTGGAATCAAGTGAAATTGCAGTGGCTCAAGTTCTTGAGGTTGGCGGTGGTGTTGCTTAACCGGGAATGGGTTGTGAATTGCGCTTTGAAGCCTGGAGCTGGCATTGAGGTTATTGGGGAAGATGGCGGTGAGCTCGGTAGAGCTACAATGTTGACTCAAGCAGGCAGAGTCAAATTGCAAAAGTGTTGGCTTGGGCCTGTGTGTTAATGGGTGGTGGTCAGAAGGAGCCTGGGACTCGAGTCCTGGGGTTGAACTACTGGTGGTACCGTGGCTTGGAGACAGTGGTGAATGGCTGTTGTCGGTGTTGAAATTGGCAGACTGAGAAGGATTGTGATGGTCATAGGATTGGTGCCGAATGAGTTATATTGAGAATGGCAAGGTGATGATGTTGTTATCGGATTGGGATTGTGAATGAAGTTTGAGCTCGGACTGTTGGACACTTTGGAGTTTGCAATGAGTATAGTTGATATGGAGCATGCCTGCGACATATTGCAGGTGTTTGGAGGTGGTATGAACTCAGTGATGGGGGCTGTGTTGCTAATAACAGGTAAATGATGATGACTTGAGCTGGAGTATGTTCTGCAGTTGAGAATGAAGGTGGAAATGGAGACCTAAAGGTCGTGGCTCGTGGCAAGTCGGGTGATGTCAAGTACGGTAGGGTGCAAGGCTGAGTTTGTGTCATTGCGGCTTAATAGTGTTGCGGCAAAGGAGCTCATATTGCGGGGCCATAATGGCCGGATAGGCAGCTTAAGCACAAGGATGTGCATCATTAGAGTGATAGCTCATGCAAGAGCTTTAGCCCGGCAAGATGGTTTAGCCCGACTGATTCAAATTGATATGACTCAGACAAAACTCAGGTCTGACTCTGAGATGAGTCATCTGACCCGTTCTGACTCAGCTGAGTTTTGACCCGGTTTGACTCAGTGAGTTGACCGAGCTGACCCGTGTTTCGACCAATTGACCGGGAGGTTTGACTTTGCCGGTCACACCGAGATGCTATTCGGCGGGATTCCACCGCAATCCCAGTTTTCCCAAGGAAGCGTTTTGGGACATAATTTCTACACGAGGTTTCTCTCCATGGTGGGTCGGGTGAATTTCCAACTAATGGACTTTGAAGACAAAACCTAATTTTGGAAGGAGGGAGCTATAAAAGAGAGGACTTTTACCTAATTGAGGATATCTTTTTCTAATTCTTTTTCCTCTACTTGTTTTCTAGGGTTTAGAACATGAAACTTCTCTTTCTTCTTGTGATGAACTCCTTGAATATGAGTACCTAAGTTTATTATTGGTTATGGAATAGTTGGATTTCACAAAGCATGATTCTTTGATTCAATATATTAGTTTTGTCTCATATTTATCGTTTGCAATTCTTCGAAAAATATTGTTTTATGATTGATTGATTGTTTTGTCAAGTTGCAAATTTGTAGAACTTCTAATCACATCAATTGCTAGTTTAGGGTTTATTATACGCAAAAGTGATATTCCTTGGATACAAGTAGCATAATATGATTATAGGTTGTAGTGATATATTCTTATGATCATATGTGAATCATAACCTTTGTTAAATTGAATTAGTGCGCTTCCCACGTTCAATTGCTTTGATTGGCCTGATTTCATAGAACTTAATGCATCTAGGGAATTAAACTTGATTAGTGCTTTTACACGTTAGGTTGTTCCTTTAGATAGAATTCATATTCGCATCTTTTAATGTGTTTGTTGATGACAAGAGGAGATTTGCGGGATATTCTTGCGATCAAGGTATTCTAGGGTCTTTGATAAAAGTTGAGATTAAATATCAATTCTAGTTATTGTGAAAAAGCATGTTAGTGAATGAAAACGTAAATCCTTAACCAATATTTCTTATCCTTGAATCTATTTGTTTGCTTTGCTTTATTTGCTTTTATTTTATTTTAATTTCATAAAAATCACAAAACCCCCGGTGTTTTATATAGGAAACCATAACAATTTGACAACCTAGACCTCTCTGTGGGATCGATCCTTTCTTGCCCTTGCTATATTTATATTTTGAGTAGTAAGAAAGTGTAATTATATTTGTGTCGCCACGATACAAGCGATCGATTTGGGCCGCCATTCACGGAGGCAGCGGTTGTCAATTGTTTTTGGTTTCTTATTTTTGTATTTAGTTTTTGTTTTATTTTTTTTTTCTTCTTATTTTCTGGGTTTTAACCTTGGTTTGGGAATTATTTCAGGTGCTTATTTCTATGGAAGGAGCATATTGGAGCAATGGATACGGTTTTCAACAACCTCAACAATATGATAACTACCGATTCCATGGGTATAATCAAAACCAATTCATTAGTTCTGACCAATATTCCATGGAACCTTGTGGTTTTCCTCAACAACCTTATGGCGGGTATGTGTGTGAACAACAACAAGGATGGGAGGATTCTTATGCTTGTGAACAAAAGGTCTCTAATTTTATAGATAAAGTTTCCAACTTTTTACAAGAGGAATTTCAAAAAGCTAAAGAGACTACAAACGAGCAACTCCAAGAACTTCGTGAAGGTATGACTATCTTGCGAAGAGGCATTGATCAATACAAGGAAGATATGGATAATTCTAATGTGCATATGGTTTGTGATGAATATTTGATTGATGCTAATGTTGAAAAAAGGCGAATCCTTGGGCACTTTCGTGGATAATTGTGTAGTTAACTCAACTCTTGATCTTAATAATGATCATTCACCTATTCAAAAGGATGAGTTAGAGATTAGCAACACTAAATTCAGCGAGGAACAATCTTATGTTGACTATGATAGTGACGGTGATTATGATACATTGCTTGGAACAACTCATGGTGACATCTCCGAGGAGTCTTTTTGGGATCAAGATGAAGATGAAGAGGAATATGTTGACACTTGTGTAGATTACTCAAGCATTGATCTTAATAATGATCAAGAGCCTATTCAAAGGGTGGAGCTTGAGGATGATGCGTTTTCGAGTGTTCTAAAAAAGTTTCTTATGATAAAATTTGGATCCGCAAAAGAATATGTGCCTTACAACAAAGAGGAGTATGTTGAGAATGAAACCGTTTTGACCAATATTGTGGAAGACCCAATTGAGCTTGCAAATGATTATAATGATGATGTTTATGTCGATACTTTGGTTAAGGCAGAAACGGATGAAGAATGGTTGCAAGGTTTAATAGAGGACCATGATATAAAAGAGGTGAATTATTCACTTGAATTTTTCAAGGATGAAGAGGATTCCGTGATACAAGAGATTGTGAAAGGTTTATCTAACCCTTTGCCTATTATTTCTTCTCCTTTACCTCTTATTGGTTTGAATGTATGTGCTTCGAGAATATTGTTGAATGACTTTGTTTTCGTTTTCCGCCATTAGAGAAACTTGATTCTCATACTATGCAGGTTATGGAACAAGAAACCGTGGATGTACCCGACTTCTATATTCTTTATACACTTCCATGTGTGGACAAGAATAAGTGTGGGGAAGCTTTATCGGTTCATAGCTTCACTTTTGCTTTATATTACTAATATTTGTGTGAAGTTAGTGTTTCCAAAACAGGTGCTATGGGTGGATCCCCAACTTTTCCGATTATTGGTATATGGGGAATGAATCTTGCAAGGATATAGTCGGGCCGACGACTATAAAACAAGCGCTAAGTGGGAGGCAACCCACCGGTTTTGTATCTCTTATCCTTTTGCATTTTATTTTTGTTTCGTTTATTTATTTTTTACTGTTTTCATATCATATTTGCATCCCTATGTTTAATTTCATTGAGTCCGGAATCTATCTTAGAAGAGAATTATGACGAATACCTTTTCGTCAGAAAATTTCAGACTGCGCGTAGTTCAGTCCAGAGACCATAACTGTCAGACCGTTTATCAAAACACTGTGAAATTTTGACACTGTGTAGAAAACACGTAGGTGAACAACTTTGTGAAATGGAGTTTTTCCAAATTCCTTACCAATTTGCACAGTTTTTGCGTTTTATCTTCTGTTACTGAGAATTCAGAACTTTCGGTTTTACACATTGAGGACAATGTGAAGTTTAAGTGTGGGGAGCATTTATATGTTTCTATAGTTTGTTTTTGACACCATTAGTGGATGGAACCATTTTGAATGCAGGAGTTGAGGAACCAATTAACTAAAAGGGAAGAATATAGCTCAGAAATCACAAATTAACATGATAGTTGTTACCATATCTCGGAATATCACCATATCACATTCTATTTTTATTTTTCCATATTTATCTATTGTTCTCTAAGTGCTTTGGTGGGTCACTAAAAATCGACGTGTTATTCTTTATTTAGGATGAAATAGAGTGATTGAGTTAAAAAAACAAAAAAAAAAAAAAAAAAAAAAATTGAAAAGAAAAGAAAAAAAGGACCGATCAATGAGACCAAAACGGAATAAAAAGACACTTGGGAATAGCAGTATGTGTGAAACGTAGTCCCTGTCTCCGTCGCCTAAACAAGCGTGGAATGCAGGATCCAAGGCAACTATCATGTACTTGCTGACAAGAAGCATGCGCTTGGATCCAAAAGATCTAATCATGCCGTCTAAAAAAAAAAAGAGAAATTGGATCCAGTTTGATCCAATCAAATTAAAAAAAAAAGAGAAGAAATTATTATTGTGTTGAATAAAGTCACTTTTGGTTCCCTTGTATATGCAAATTGATTTGATGTAGCATTCAAGCACCGGTAGCTCAATCCAATAGGATTAGGTTCATCTTAGCAATGACCTTCTGACAGAGATATGGGAAACATCGAACACTTGTGAATATTCGCCAACATATACATCTATATCCATCTTCTTAAACTTTTCATTGTGATTGTGGTTTGTTAGTTTCCGAGTATTGTGGCTTGTTCGACTATCTAATTAGAGTTTATTTACTAATAATTGAATTGAATTTGCAAGGTACCTCCTCCCCGTAGTCATTTTGGATTGTTCATTGATTTGTCACAAATAGACGGAGTTGGGAATATAGGTTTTGTAGGTATATCTCTAGTAAACCTTCACGAGACTATAACTCGGCCCACTAGGGACACCTAGGGGTTTTAAAGGCTTGTTATTTATGCTAAAAGTGACCGTAGCCTCACGACACTGAGTTGTTGTATTTTATTTTTGTTTGATTTGCTCGAGGACTAGCAAAGTCTAAGTGTGGGGGAATCTGATAGGTGTCTAAAACACCTAATTTAATATCTAGTATTTATGCTTTCTTTGCGAATTTTCGTGTAAATTATGTATCTTATGTGTGCTTTTGAGTTTATTAGGTGCAATGGAGTCATTTGGAGCAAAAAGATCAATTGGAACTCGTTCAAATACAAGATTTCTACTCTTCATTGTGTAGAGGACGAGAAGATGAAGACAATGCCGAAAGAATGGAGTCATTCCGAGTTCGTATGAAGAAGTTATGAGCAAAACAAGACTCAGAAGCAAAAAAAAAAAGGGCAAACTTGTCATTTCATAAAGGGCGAAGACTATTTGGAGTTCAGAGGTGGTTAAGGGGCTCTCATTCAGGGTACCCCTTATCACTCCAAGAAAGGGGTGTTACTAACACTGGGTATTAGCCCTTATCCGTGAGGATGGTTATCTTTGGATAGCACCCGATTGGCCTCGGCCCTATCCATGGCCCAGATCCAGGATCCAAACCCGAAACGGATCCGAGACCATTTCACGACCTAACCCTATGTGTCTCTCATTCTTCATTTTCATTCTTCCCAAACGAGATTGAGAAAGAGAGGCGATTGACGAGCTCATGAAACAGATTTGAAATGGTCGAAATTGAATTAGAGAATCGAGGAGTCGATTTTGTTCCATCGATGTTGCCGATTGAATCGAGTACAGGAAAGGGAGGAAGAAATGATGTTGATACAATGAAGAATCGAAGAACTCGAGAAGGATTCTCCGTCAAATCCTAGGTTATGTGATTGATGAATTGGTTGTGTTGAATTGAAGTTAGGGTTCTGGGAGATGGGGTGAAATGTCAAGAAGCTCGTGAAGATTGACAAAGTTTAGAGGAATGGGTTCCGGCTCAAATTTATGATAAGCCATAATGAGGAGATGTTGTCATAAGGGTTGTGTTCAATTGCTGCTGGGGTTTTGAACAAGAACAGATTACTCCTGTGGTGTTGATTGCCGGAGATTGTATGAAGAAGATTGGTTGAACTCAAATTCGAGTTTGATCGATTATGACTTCTGAATATGGGGTAATGAATTGTTGTTGTCTCTGCATGGATTTGCTTAAGTGATGGTGTCTGTGAAGAGCTAGAGCAGACATGTGCAAGTGATGATGGGTATGGCGAGAGGATCAAATCACTGGAATTGCTGGCTTTGAGATGTAGACAATGAAGATGAAGCTGTGTTGCTCTTGGTGTTGATACAGGGAGTTGAGATGAATGAAATTTATCTTGGTGGTGATTTGATAGAGATGCGGGTTCAATGGTCGTAAGATGGAGGGAGATGTGATGAGTTCAGAGACTCGACTCAAAGGAAATTAGAGATGGGTTCATATTTCCGTTGAGAATTTGTCAAGGAAAGGATGAACTGTGGGGTAGATTATTTCGATTGACTCAGGAGGAGAAATTGGTAGCTGAGAAGAATTGAAGCACTGGTGGAGCAGCAAGATGATGTTTATGCCCCTGTGAACCGAGCAGTGTTATGGAGTTGCTGGAGTGCATATATAGAGTTGGAATCAGTGAAATTGCGGTGGCTCAAGTTCTTGAGGTTGCGGCCGGTGTTGCTTAACCGGGAATGGGTTGTGAATTGCGGTTTGAAGCCCGAGCGGGCATTGAGGTTACGGGGGAAGATGGCAATGAGCTCGTGTAGAGCTACAATGTTGGATTGGCTAAGCAGAGTCAAATTGGCGAGGTGTTGGCTTGGGCCTGTGTGTTAATGGGTGGTGCTTTGGTAGAAGGAGCTCTGCATCGTAGTCCGGTTGAACTACTGAGGTGGTGCTTGGTGGCTTGGAGATGTGGTGAATGGTGGTTGTCGGTGTTGAAATCGGGACCCGAGAAGGATTGTGATGGTTGCAGGGATTGGTGCGCAATGAGTTATATTGAGAATGGCAAGGTGATGATGCTGTTGGCTGGATTGGGATTGTGAATGAAGTTTGAGCTCTGGATCATGTTGGACACTTTGGAGTTTGCAATGAGTATAGTTGATATGGAGCATGCTCACACATATTGCAGGTGTGTTTGGAGGTGGTATGAACTCTCGGTGATGGGGGGGTGTTGCTAATAACGTGTAAATGATGATGACTTGAGCCGGAGTATGTTCTCAGTTGAGAATGAAGGTGGAAATGGAGATCGAAAAGGTCGTGGCTCAACAAGCAAGTCGGGTGATGTTTGCATACGGTGCGGTGCAAGGCTGAGTTTGTGTCTGTTGCAGCTTAATAGTGTTGTGCAGTGAGCTCATATTGCAGGGCCATAATGGCTGGATAGGCAGCTCTGAAGCACAAGGATGGTGCATCATTAGAGTGATAGCTCATGCAAGAGCTTTAGCCTGGCAAGATGGTTTAGCCTGACCTGATTCAGCTGATATGACTCAGACAAAACTCAGGTCTGACTCTGAGATGAGTCATCTGACCCGTTCTGACTCAGCTGAGTTTTGACCCGGTTTGACTCAGTGAGTTGACCGAGCTGACCCGGCCGTTCTGACCCGTTGACCGGTGACCGGTTTGACTTTGCCGGTCACCTGAGATGCTATTCCGGCGGGATTCCGGCCGCAATCCCAGTTTTCCGGCGAGCGTTTTTGGGACATAATTTCTACACGGGTTTCTCTCCATGGTGGGCCGGGTGAATTTCCAACTAATGGACTTTGAAGACAAAACCTAATTTTGGAAGGAGTGGAGCTATAAAAGAGAGGACTTTTACCTAATTGAGGATATCTTTTTCTAATTCTTTTCCTCTACTTGTTTTCTAGGGTTTAACATGAAACTTCTTTCTTCTTGTGATGAACTCCTTGAATATGAGTACCTAAGTTTATTATTGGTTATGGAATAGTTGGATTTCACAAAGCATGATTCTTTGATTCAATATATTAGTTTTGTCTCATATTTATCGCTTGCAATTCTCGAAAATATTGTTTTATGATTGATTGATTGTTTTGTCAAGTTGCAAATTGGTAGAACTTCTAATCACATCTATTGCTAGTTTAGGGTTTATTATACAAAAGTGATATTCCTTAGATACAAGTAGCATAATATGATTATAGTTTGTAGTGATATATTCTTATGATCATATGTGAATCGTAACCTTTGTTAAATTGAATTAGTGCGCTTCCCACGTTCAATTGCTTTGATTGGCCTGATTTCATAGAACTTAATGCATCTAGGAATTAAACTTGATTAGTGCTTTTACACGTTAGGTTGTTCCTTTAGATAGAATTCATATTCGCATCTTTTAATGTGTTTGTTGATGCCAAGAGGAGATTTGCTGGATATTCTTGCGATCAAGGTATTCTAGGGTCTTTGATAAAAGTTGAGATTAAATATCAATTCTAGTTATTGTGAAAAGCATGTTAGTGAATGAAAACGAAATCCTTAACCAATATTTCTTATCCTTGAATCTATTTGTTTGCTTTGCTTTATTTGCTTTTATTTTATTTTAATTTCATAAAAATCACAAAACCCCCGGTGTTTTATATAGGAAACCATAACGATTTGACAACCTAGACCTCTGTCAGGATCGATCCTTTCTTGCCCTTGCTATATTTATATTTTGAGTAGTAAGAAAGTGTAATTATATTTGTGTCGCTTACTTTACAGCGATCGCTGGCGACTTTTCAAATGGATTAGGCCAAATTAAAATCCATAATACCAGCCTTTCCGGCCAAAATTAC
>JAJJWW010013170.1:0-39745 GCA_023531295.1 Papaver armeniacum
TTTTGGTTAAGAAAGTATTAAATCCTATGTGTCATGTCTTTTTAAGTCCTTCATCCTAGCATTGGAGATGCTCGACATAACGGTTGCACTAACCTATAAAAGTCATTTAGAACCATTGATTTGTTTAAGGGTTTAAGAGCAACTCATGAAATTAGTGCGATCATAAACCAAAGAGCAAAGAGCAAAAAAAAACCAAATTTTGGGTTTAGTCCGTGTTGTAATGCGGTGGAGGGAGACTAAAATTTGGTCAGGCGCAACTCCAAAATGCGTCCCATTTTTTTTTTTATTTTTTTTTATTGTTGGGCGTAACTTTGAGTTACGCCCCAATCAGGCGCAACCAAAAAAATGTGTCCCATATTTTTTTTTTTTTTTTGTTGGGGCGTAACTCAAAAGTTCGCCCCAATTGTCGCAACTCAAAAAATGCGTCCCATTTTTTTTTTTTTTTTTAAGTTAGGGCGTAACTTTGAGTTACGCCCCATCAGGCGCAACTTTAATCTACGCCCGACCAAATCTAAACCAGAGACCAAATATGGTTTGGTTTTTGGTTATAGTTCGATATTTGATCGATAGTCCTCTCCGCTGCGTCTGTGTTTTCGACCAAATTTTTACTTTTGGTCAATGAC
Source organism: Papaver armeniacum (assembly GCA_023531295.1). NCBI lineage: Eukaryota > Viridiplantae > Streptophyta > Magnoliopsida > Ranunculales > Papaveraceae > Papaver > Papaver armeniacum. Next base: position 624 of record JAJJWW010013170.1, read on the forward strand.
TGTGGATGCTCTAAGTGTTTCTCTCTTGAAACTACTCCAGTTGATGTGCCAGTCTCTAGTCTTTTCTCCTCTCTTTCTATATTTTTCATTTCTCTCCTGTTTGCTATTCTTCTTGAAAAGCTGCTGAAAGTTTGCTTTTTTTCTTGGTCGTTTTTGATCCAGATCGATAACAGTTCTTAGGATTTTATGATTGGATCTATCTATCTTTCTGTTTTATTTTATTTTTTTCAGCTGAGTTTTATGAAGTAGTCAGAGATCTTGATTTGTTTATGAAAATCTAATGATTTGTGGGTTTTTTTAGCTTTTGTTAAGAGTATGCAAGTTACGATTTTCTTTAGATCCTTCTGTTAGAGTGATTTTTTTTTTTTGAGAAAAAGAAAAAAAAAAATAGTTAATGGATTAAGGTCGGAAGTATAAAGAACTTAAAACCAAATTACAAAAATACTACCTTTTTTCTTTTCGCTTTTTCGGTCATAGAGAGAACCAGTAAATCCACAAATGGATCCTGGTGTGGGTACAGTTTTTGTATCCCCAATTATCGATTTATTAATCACCAAAGTGTTAACTTATTGTTCCGACGAGATTGCTCTTGTTCGGGGTGTCAACGGTGATTTGGAAAAGCTCTCTAAGACCCTAGAACTAATTTCTGCTGTATTGCACGATGCTGAGAAGCGGCAAGTAGAAAATAATTATCGGCTAGTGAAACATTCCTTGGAAAATCTCAAGGATGTGGCCGGTGATGCTGAGGACATTTTGGACGAACTTCGGTATGAAGATCTTCGGCGCAAAATGGAAAATGTAAGCAAGTTGCGGTGTTTGCCCTCAGCACCAACTGGATTTCGTTACAAGATAGCTCATAAAATTAAAGATGTCAATGAAAAGTTGGATGGCATCACCAAAGATATACAGAAATTCGGTTTTATTAGTCATCTATGTGGTCATTCTGGTTCTGATGCCGTCACGAATGAAAATATACCGGAAACATCTTCTCATATTAATGACTCAGCTGTGGGAAGGAGAAAGGATTTATCAGAAATATTAGATTTATTAATTGATAATCCAGATTGCAACCAAGAAAGTTATTCTGTTGTTCGCATTACTGGCATGGGAGGGATTGGCAAGACCACACTTGCTCGATTGGTATTCGATGAACTAGCAGTTAATAACAATCATCATTTTAAACTCAAAATTTGGGTTTCTGTGTCCCGAAAATCAGATGTCAAGGAGATATTTTATGACCTCATGGAATCCAATAAAGAAACCACATCAAGCTTGGAAGCCATCAAAAATCGCTTGAAAGAGAGACTCAAGGAGAAATGCCTGATAGTACTTGATGATGTATGGATAAAAAATGACAACCGCGGCATCGATGTAGAGCAGTTGTTAAAAGATATTTTGACCATGAGTGGCTATGGAAGTAAAATTCTTTTTGACTATGCGAAGTGCTGAACATATTCATTCGAGTGAAGGTTGTCGATACAAGATCTATCCATTAGAAGGTCTACCGGAAAGCGATTGTTGGTCTATTTTTGAGAAAATGGCATTTGGACATGGAGGTGAAAATTGGGAGTGCAAGGACCCAGATCTGATCAGCATAGGGAAGCAAATTGCGAGCAAGTGCGGAGGTATTCCTCTAGTTGCAAAGACTCTTGGTGGTTTGCTCTACTCAAAAAAAGATAGATCGGAATGGTCAGCTATCTTAACCAGCCAAATTTGGAATCTCGCAGACGGCGAAAACAAGATCATGTCTATATTGAAGTGGAGTTACGATCACTTATCACCATATGTGAAACGATGCTTTTCGTATTGCTCAATTTTTCCCAAGGGTCATCGTTTTATGAAGAAAGAACTCGTCAAAATGTGGATGGCAGAAGGATTTCTTATCAGTTCCGGGCATGCATCTCCAGAAACTGTTGGTAACGATTACTTCAAGAAATTATTGCTCAACTCTTTTTTCCAGGATGAGTGCAGAAACAAATGGGGGATATCAAGTCATGCAGAATGCATGATCTTGTGCACGATCTTGCAACAACTATTGCTGGGAGTGAATCTCAGATGGTGATGGTAAGTAGTAAAGATGATGATCGAGAATTTATTATAAAATCTAATAAATTTCGTCTCTTAGGGTTACAAGTGATCGATAAAGATGTCTCAGCAATCCCCTCGAAGATTTATAAAGCCTCCAAACTGCGAACATTTGTTTCTTTTTCTCCACTCGACTATGAAATCCAAGGTAATGGTGCCTGGGCCAAGAAAATCTTCAGCTTGAGTTTGTTAAGGGTTTTAAATCTAAGTCACACAGGAGTTGAAGAGTTGCCTCAGTCGATTTCCAAGCTAAAGCATCTTCGGTATCTTGATATCTCATATACTGGAATTAAAACTTTCCCTACTTCTTTCTGTCAGCTCTACAATCTGCAAACTTTGATTCTTGAAGGATGTCGGTTGAAAGAGCTTCCGAGAGACATGAGAAAGCTGATCAGTTTGGAATATCTCATATTCAGTGATAGACCTGATGTGAACAATCCAGCGCCAAGAGATGTAAGCAGATTAAGCAAACTTAGAAAATTGTCTGTATTTGTTGTGGGAGAAGGCGAAGGTTATGGCATAGAAGAACTGAAAGATCTACGTCTCCTTGGAGGTAAACTGGTTATTACAAATTTGGAAAGAGTAACAGATGCCACACAAGCAAATTTGAAGGGGAAGAAAGATGTCATACACTTACACCTACGCTGGGATTCAGGAAGCTGTAATACTGCTGACAGATACAACAAAGATAATGTGGTTCTGAAGGACCTTCAACCTCACTCAAACCTCAAAGAGTTAACAATATTGTATTTTGGCGGTTCAGAGTTCCCAGCATGGATGATGAGGACTTCCCTGCACCTTCCGAATTTGGTAAATATCACTCTATATGATTGTGTTAATTGTGAGCATCTTCCTGCACTTGGACGACTACAATCACTTAGATCTCTTTATATGGAAAGAATGGGAGCAATCAAACAAATTGGTGGCGAGTTCTATGATCAAAGCAATGGAGAAGCATCATTCCCTTCTTTGGTAAAGCTTTATTTACGTTCTTTTTTCAATCTAGAAGAATGGTTAGGAGACCAGCTGTCAGCAACATCTAGTTTCCCTTGCCTTGAAAAGTTGAAGATCCTCGATTGTAATCAGTTATTAACCACACCAACAAGCTTCCGATCTCTCAAAAAGTTGGATTTTGAGATTAAGCTGATTAGTTGTTCCCACCTTACATCTCTACCTCTAAAGTTGATTCGGGGGGGCAACAACGTTCTCCAGACTTTGGTGGTCCGTGATTGTAAAAAGTTTGCAGGTTTTATTCCAGATGATGAGGAGCAACAAAATCGTCAACCAGATGTTACTCCTAACAACTTTCTTTCGAAGATAGAAATTTTGAGATGCCCTTCTTTAACGTTTTTGCCGGCGGACTTCAGGGGATTTATTTCTCTGACCTATTTGGCCATTGAAGGGTGTGAAAGTCTTAAATCATTGCCAGATGGTATACAATACCTTCCTGCACTTCAGACGCTGATGATTGGTGGATTTTCAGAAGACTTTATATCTTTTCCATTCCCAGCAGCCACCAGATCTGATGGTGAACAATACTTCATTTCCCTCCGTGAATTAAAGATATGCGGGTGGCCTACTCTACTGGATGGTGTGTTGCCAGACCAACTTCAACTCCTCACTTCATTAGATCATCTCAGTATAAAAAATTTCCCTTGTCTGTTGGGTTTGCCTGAGTGGTTTGGCGAATTATCTTCCCTTCAAACCTTGGACATAGAAAATTGCAGCAGACTGGAGTATCTTCCTTCTGAAGAACAGATGCTACGCCTAACCTCCCTAGAAATCTTAAACATCAGGTATTCTCCGCTGTTGTTCGAAAGATGTTGTTGTGGCAAAGAAGAATGGCATAAAGTTGCACGTCTCAAACAAGGTATTCTCGTCTCATCTCTTTTTTCTTTATTTATTTCTTTTGAAATCAATATGGAGATATGTTACAATATGTTAAAAAGGCGAGCTAGGCGCACGACTTGTGCAGGGGGGGTGCTTAGCTAGCAAGGCGCAAAAATGTGAGCCATTTTTTCCTTTGTCGTGGTAGGCGCACCTAGGAACTAGGACTTGGCGCCTCGCCTAGCCCCTCACACAACATAGGCAACAGCTTTGGAATAGTTTTCTCAGAAGGAGAAGATTATATCTCATTGCATACACAACCTGATGTTTTGAGAAAAAAATTATCAAAATTGTTCTAGTGGTTTCCTGAATGCTGGGGAATTGCGTTCAGCATCATGACTGACTTGAGAAAATGATTGCTTATTGGCTAATTATTTCCCTCCTTTTCCATTGTCGGGCCGAATATTCAGTTGGCAGATCATCTCCCCTAGTGGTTGACGAATTTGCACGGGATGCAGCCATGAACGAAGAGCTCCTTGAACGTAGGAGGTCTGGAATCTTCGCAAATCAATTCAAAGAGGCAAGTCAGAAATATATCCCACTAAGGAATACAAGTTATTTCTGTTGATATATAGGAGATTAATTTGTATCAACCCTTCTATCTTTTATATTCAGAAATGCTGGATTGATAGTTCTGGCTGCTACTGTTTCATGTTCTTTCCAAGGAGTTTACATATCACATGGGGGGAGGACACGTTACTGGAGATGGGTTTCAAAAATAGAGCCATCAGCAAGGTGAGAGAAAATTGAATTACTATATGCACACTAGTTAACAAATTTTGAAAATCAAACCGAACCAAGTCGAGTCTCGATTCACATATTTTCCTTGTTTTTTTTTTTCTACAACACTCTTCTTTCAGTCTTTAGAATAATCTTCTCAATTTGTTTATATTCGTGCAGTGGCGATGGAGAGATTGAAGTTCCTACTCTAATAAAGGTGTCTTGGCTGCACGTGGTGGGGAAAATGGACATGTCAAAACTCAACCCTGGAGTAAATTATGAGGTCGTATTTGTAGTGATGCTTGGGGAAACTCTATGTTTAACTGAATATCAGATGCCTACAGAATGGAATTTTCAATGGGCCACGCCTGTATATCTTTGGCTAGTACTCCCAGATATAAACTAGTTAAGAAAGTGAGCTTAGATGCCATGCCGAAATCAAAGTGGATCGAGATTCACGTTGGAGACTTTGAAACACCTCAACAGCCTGCTGATGAAGAAAGAGAAGTCACTTTTATGATGTTTGAACACGCGTCTCAGTGGTGGGAAAACAGGATTTGTAATCGAAGGTGTCATTGTTCGACCAAAGAAATAAAAAATCAGCTACCATGTACGAGGGATTTAGTTTTTTAGTTGGTTTAATTTCCATTAGTTTTTGGACAGTTGTACTCTTTCCTTCGTTAAGGTCTTCCCATTTTGGGTTCCCTTGTCAAGGTTTTAATGAGGCAACATTTATAAGTCTAGCTCATTTTTTTTCAAGTCTTTACATTTATTTTTCATGCGTTTCGTTTGAAGTTGGTATACTGGGAGCTTATTGGAGAAATATTCTTTTTATTGGAGAAATATTCCAATGACTTAACTATCCTGAATCACCTAACTAGTTTTATTTATAAAACGTCTAATTTTCAACAAAAAAAAGATAATCCTTTTTTTTTACTAATAAAAAAATTTGGTAGGGAGCCATGGGTCCATGTGTGTACAACCCATGATATAATGAATGGTTACCGACTCTGGGACGGACCAAGAAAATATTGTTGGACATGGCTAAATCATTGAAAAACTCTAGTGAAAAGGAAATTGTGTGTAATGGCACGTGTCAATAGTTTCTAACGTCTAAAGTAACGGCTTCAAATGTTGATGATTGATTGTAACATTTTGATATAAAAACTTGTCAGAACGATTCGATTCAGTAATAAATTAAGTGTAACGTTTTGTAATCTGCCACGTGTCTATCGCTTGTAACATATAGACTAACGGCTTTAGACGTTGTCACATCAATTCTATACACAAGTAGTAAATCGCAAAAGCTGACAGAGGGATTCTGTTAAGCAATTGTGTATAAAGATAACACTAGTAAGCACTAGTGGAAAATGGGTATTATACAACCCTCATCTGAGACCCTCATTGACCGTAGTTAGACCGTTGACCGAATATAAGCGTCTCTGATATGGTAAAAACAGGGGAAAATCCGAGAGTATATTTAGCCAGGATATTTAGCAGTCTCTGAATAAGAAAATATATTTACCATTCTGCTCTCCAATTCAAAGACCCTTAAAAGTAGATTCAGATTTGGTGGTTCTGTGTCAGAATTTTTTGGGCCCATGTAATGTATGGCTACGATTGAGTAATCTGAAGTGAGCGGCTAGATGTAGATATCTTATCTCTTTGTTTTTATCAATTCACTAAACCATATCCTCTTCGTACTCTTCGAGTCTACCTCACATATCTCCATGTCCCTCTCCCTCTCACTTATCTTCTATTCCCCTTAGTTTTACAGAAACTAAAAAAAAAAAAAAAAAAAAAACAGCTGTTTATCCTCAAGGACAAAGGGGTGTAATTATCAATCGAAGAAGAAATCTCCCACCATGACTAAATCATATCTTTGTATCTTTATCTTCGATCTAAAACCAATTTCATCTCCCATCTTATTAACTCAAAATTACTTATCGTTGTTGGAAGTAATTTTTTTCCATCTCAGAAAATCAGATAATTGATTTTCCGGAATTGAAGAGATGGATGGAAATGGAGGAGGGTATAATCTAAGAACAGTAGAAGTAGTATCTAGAGATTTTAAAGGTAGTGTTTGTACCCAAAACTACTTTTGGGCACGAAACACGATGAATGGATAATTTGGTGAGAATTTAGGGTTAGGAGGCGAATTGGAACACAGACCAATGGACGCAGGTTTTACGTGGTTCGGCATGGTTTGCCTACATCCACCGACGAATCTTCTTGGGGAGTAATTTTATATTGATAATTGTATTACAGTGTATATTTTTTTTCTCCTCCTGGCTCCCCTTAAATTATTTCTGCTCCTCCCTATTTATATAGTTCAATGTCTAATTTCAATATAAACTTAAATGGCATTAATTCTCATTCATGCCTCCATGATGATTTCTGCATGAAACTGCTGGAGTCAATACTGCATGCCTCCATGATGATTTTTGCATGAAACTGCACATTTATTCCTCCATCTTCAATTCTGCATGATACCGCACATTTATGCCTTCATCTTCAATTCTGCATTAAACTGTTGGAATTAACACCGCATGCCTCCATCTTCAATTCTGCATGAAACTGTTCATTCATGCTTCCATGATACTGGTGGTTGACAGGCATAATGGTATTTGGCATGGATGGATGCTTGGTTGGTAATTTGATTGGATGCACGGAGAGACCGGGAGATCGGCGGTGCAATAGGGTATTTAGTCGAATTGGTTTGGCGGCATCGCTCGGCAACAAGAGTGGAAGCTTCATGGCGCACTATCGGCAACACGGTCTTGACATTGACTGATCGTTGACTTTGACCATTGACCGTGATCGTTGACCGATGTTGACTTTGACCCTTGACCGATTGTTGACTTTATGAAATACTGGGAAGGCTGGTGGGCTGTTTCGGTTTACTGGTTAGCGGGCTCGGATGACAGCTGAACAGTGGTTTGGGCAACGTTCTGGCCCAATATGTGGTATTTTTACTCATGGTACAAACATCGCCCCCTCTTAACCTCCAACTTGTTAGGGGTTAAGAAATTTTCTTTTTCCTTAGTCAATGACAAAACTCGCCCCCAAGTGTGGATTATTGATGTTGAGGAAACCTTCTCTTGCTGTTTGCGGAAGTCAAGACGCCCCCATGAGTAAATTTTTGCTGTTGAAGCGAAAAGAAAACTGCCTTCGTTGATTGTGGAAATCGTAATCAAGTCGCCCCCAAGTGAGGCTATCGTGTTCGGCGGGAAATAGTTGAGTATGGACCATTATTGTATGAAAAACAAAATGGACTGAAGGCTGATCTGGTCTGCAATGGGAGCGTGGTGCTGGAGAGTAAGCTGTAATTGTTGATGTAAGACTAAATTGCGGTAGTTGCATAGAACTTGAATAGTAACTATTTTTTTTTATTTTTTGGAAAGGATGAGCTCTATATGACGTCATTCGGCTAGAATCTGTGTGAGTTGTTGGTATTAAGCTGCCGTCAATTACGAACTGAGCCATGGTAGTTGCAAGCGAAAGGGTGTGACCCTTTAGTAGTTGAGATAGTAATGAGTTTTACGTGTTGTTGGACCTCCAATGGTTTTGGATGTGCTAATACTGTGACATTGATTTTTATATGTCTTCAATTGTTACATGAATCGGGATATCGCTGGATCGGCAGGGAGCTGCGAACAGAGCCGACCGGAAGCAAAGATCGAGCATTGTAGCAATGCGATTAGTCAACTAGAGCGACGAGCAAAAGCGCTGCAGCAAATGCTGATCACTGGACTACAGGAGTTGCAATGATAGCTAGACCGACAGAGCAATCCGATCACTGGATCAAACAACAGCTGAGCAAAACTACATTGCAGTAGCTATGCGATCACCGGATCGCAGAGCTGCGAATCGAGCTCGACCGAGCAAGATGCGATCAATCGGATCGCAGGAGTTGCGTAAAAAGTCGGACTGCAGCAGCTTCGATCAATCGGACCGCAACAACAACGAGCAAATTACATCGCAGTCGTAATCGCGATCACCGGATCACAGGAGTTGTATCAGAAGCTGATTGCGCAAGACTTCGATCACTCGGATCTGCAACACCAACAGCAAATCGCACCAGCAAAGATCAGCATCACTGGATCAGAGAGATGCGTAACGAGCTGGATCTGCAATACTGCGATCACTGGTTCATAGCTGCATTGAGTATTACAAGAAATAGTGATCAATCGAATCGCAAGAGTTACTGAATCGAGCCGACTGCAGCAGCCTTCGATCACTGACCGCAACAAAGAACGAGCAAAATTACACGCAAAGAAATTGCGATCACTTGATCACTAGAGTTCTGGCTAGCCGGACCGCAGCAGCTTCGATCAGCTACTCAGCAGCAGTTGTTGAGGAACCGGATTAAACAGTTCGATAAACTTAGGTGTAATAGTTATAAATAAAACTAGACTGCATCGATTCACGCCCAACTAAGTACAAAATTGATGAGCTTAAATCGGGACCGCATTAGTTGCGTCAAGCGAGTGCAAGCGATCGCATCGATTGCATCCAATCGAGTCATTAATTGATGAGCAAAATCGGATCGCATCGGTCGCGTCCAATCGAGTAGCTTGCTTTTGAACTTGGACTACTGATAATTCGATCAACTTAACTATAACGGTTTAACATTACGATTGTAATAATTGTGTCGCGTCAAAATATTAGGGTGTATGCTCGCCCCTCTTAACTCGTAACTCGTTGGAGGATTAAGAAGTTTAGGTTACCTGAAGTTTCGATTTTCAGAAGCTTAATTCCGCATTGCATTTAGGTGCCATGTAACTCGCCCCCAAACATATGGAGTGTTACGCAACTCGCCCCAAAAGAGTTATTTTAGATCACGAGGTGTTACATATCTCGCCCCCAAGTGATAGTCAGTCACGTTGAAGTGATATGCAACTCGCCCCCAGAAGATAGTAATATTCATGCTGATCAATGTCAAGACAAGGGTGCGCAACCTTGTTGCATCTTGCTCGCATGGAATGAGGTTGAAAGTTTTTCCGCTATCTGAAATTCGCGCAGGGGGACAATCCCACTATTCCATATTCACACAGAATCGACATGTGTGCATCTCCTCACGCCTTTACTTGTGAAGATGCTCGCAACATTGTAGGTGTCCCAGTGAACAGAAGTATGCATGATTATATGAAATGATGTGAAAATATGCAAATTGTATACGTACCGTATTAAAATTGTTATTGCAACTTCGTTTATGAGTTTATTTGGATGTCCACTGGCTATGTTGATGTTTTCCAGTGGCGATGACTAGTATAGTTGCCTTAGCGTCTCGGCTTGGGTCGGCAACTAGATTCGTCTGCGGGACTGAAATACACCAGTTGAATCAAAACTGGATTGAAGACAGTTGCCATGGAACTGTATTTCGACAACTTCGATCAGTCAGATCTTAATGATTATATATAAAGCTGATCGAAGGAGTTGTGAGAAAACTGTATTGAAACTGTTTTGGGGAAAATTGGACTACAGCAGTTCGATTAACTGGCCAGCAGATTTGTTCTTTGTGGCGGATTACTGATAGTTCGATCAACTGACTGTAGTAGTTATGTGGAAATGAACTGCAGCAGTTCGATCAACTGGACTGCAGTATTGCTGAGGAACTGGACGACAGCATCTCGATCAACTAGACTGTAGAAAATATGCGAAAAAAGACTACAACAGTTGATCCACTGGATCAGAAAGATTTTCGATTCGGTAATTGAATGTGACCGTTTCTGGTGTTATCATTTTACATTCCTAAAAATTTAATTTTCTCCTAAATTGAAATTTCGCCTTCACGGTGTTGGGAATTGACATACGATCTCATCGGGCCGAAAATCACTCAGTTTGGATGCACGAAGAAGAAGTTATCGAAGAAACAAAATTGGTTGGTTAGCGCCTTGCTCCAAACATGTTGATGACGTGATTGTACCGAAAAAGTATTATTCTCTAATTGTAAAATTTTACCTTCATGTCGTAGGATATTGAAATGTGATTGCAACGAGCCAAAAATCATCCAATTCGGACGTGAAACGAAGAAGATATCAACGAAACAAATTTTTAAACCAAGCCCAAGTGGGGTGTACATATCCGCAAGGAAAGAGAAATGGGGCGGAATCATCCAAGGTCCACGGAATTAAACCGCATCGCGCCACACCGAATCGGGACTACGGATTTAAGTTGCACCGAGCTACATCGAAACAGAAACAGTCGCCGCCGATTAACCGCCGCCAACGATTACTTGCCGATTAATCAACGATTAATTATCCCGATTGCCGCTCGCTCTGGCCGCCGGGTCTGGCCACCGGGTTGAGTCGTCGGTTCGCCGCCGGACACCTGCTGCTGCGCCTTTTCCGGACAAGATGAAGATCCCGGCAACTACTGCTTCTGACGTTGATGACGTCACGCTGACGTCATGATGGATCATCATAACGGCGACAATAAACGGTAACAGAATATTCTTGGTATATTCTAACGACGTTAACCCAGAATCGAATATTCTGGTATATGCTGACGGCGTTTGTAACGGTAACGGGATATGTTCTTTGGAGGACAGAATCTGCTGAGTGTATATTTTGCTGACGTGGCATCTTCTGATTGGCTTCGATTGCGATCTTTGATCGCTTGATTAGATTAATCGGATCGCAATAATCGTGATTAATCGGACTTGCAAAGCAGATGCGTCATTTTATCTTCGCCGTGATTGAAATCAAAATTAGAACAAGACATGTTGCAGATCGAATATCCAACAATATTTTTGATGATGTTTAACGCCATTTTTTCGTGGACCTAACGTCCTAAGAGCGGTTTCATCGGTCTTTGTGCTGTGGGCGATTTTAGTGGTTTCGAAGGTAATGGTTTTCGACAAATTTGAAAGCAGTGAATCTTGATTGCAGCAGGTTGCGATCGATCGATCGCTTAAAGTATGTGTGATTTTATGGTCAGCGTTAAACTGCGATCACCGGATCTGCGACCATTGTGATCAAACCTGGGTTGCGCAGCCTACGATCAACCTGGACTCGCAATGCTGATTTTTTCACGACGTTCAAACAACCTTTTCACAGAAGCAATTTTGAAGCATTTTGTACAACTTTTCTAAATGGGAGAACACGATTCCTTTTCTCGTTTTTCCCCTTAGTCGGTGCCAATATTTGTACCCAAAACTACTTTTGGGCACGAAACACGATGAATGGATAATTTGGTGAGAATTTTGGGCTAGAAGGCGAATTGGAACACAGATCAATGGACGCAAGTTTTACGTGGTTCGACATGGTTTTCCTACATCCACGGGCGAATCTCCTTGGGGAGTGATTTTTTATTGATAATTGAATTACAGTGTATGTTTTTATTCTCCTCCTGGCTCCGCTTAAATCATTTCTGCTCCTCCCTATTTATACAGTTCAATGTCTAATTTCAATATAAACTTAAATGGCATTAATTCTCATTCATGCCTCTATCATGATTTCTGCATGAAACTGCTGGAATCAATACTGCATGCCTCCATGATGATTTATTCATGAAACTGCTGGAATCAATACCGCATGCCTCCATGATGATTTCGTTTATGCCTCCATCTTCAATTCTGCATGAAACTGCACATTTATGCCTCCATCTTCAATTCTGCATTAAACTGTTGGAATTAACATTGCATGCCTCCATCTTCAATTCTGCATGAAACTGTTCATTCATGCTTCCATGAAAAATTTTGCATCTGGCAAACCTGGACTGAGTGGTTGGACAGGCATAATGGATGGCAATGACATGGATGGATCTTGCCGGGCAGCGGACTTGATTGTTTGCACGGGTAGAGATTAGCCGGGCAGCAATAGGGTATTTAGTCGGGAATTGGTTGGCAGCATCGGCGGCAACAAGAGTGGAAACTGTATGGCAACACTATCGGTAACACGGTCTTGACATTGACTGATCGTTGACTTTGACCATTGACAATGACCGTTGACCGGGCATTGACTTTGACTGTTGACCGATTGTTGACTTTATGAAATACTGGGCAGGCTGGTGGCCTGTTTCGGTTGACTGGTTCGCTGGCTTGGATGACAGCTGAACAGTGGTTTGGCCAACGTTCTGGCCCAATATGTGGTATTTTTACTCATGGTACAAACAAGTAGAAGAGATTGAATGATTAAAGCTCTTACTTCTGGTTAGTATTCAGTTTAATTCTTCTACTCATCTACAATTTCTTATTTAATTTTGAGTTTTTTTTTTCTTCGAATTTTAGGGTTTATGGTGTTGGTTCTAATTTGTTTTTGTTTGTGTGGGTTGTACATGTGGAAGAATTTTTCACGTAGTGCGATCCTGGTTAGGATATTTCTACTCCATCTATTATATCTCTATTTACACCATTTTTGTTAATTTTGGGCTATTTTTTTCATGTTTATTGGGATTTTTTCTCGAGTTTTAGTTATCAATGTTGGTATGATTAGTGGATTAGTTTGATTTGAGGGGTTTTGCTTGTTGCGGTTTTTGTTTTCTTGATTTTTTGATGTACTGATTTGACCGAATTAGAGAATTTGGTTCGATTTTGATTAAATAATTGTTAATGTTTGAATAGGATTTTAGCGTGGGGTTTAAAGATGGGTGACTTTATGTTGTTTTATATTAAGGGATTGTAGTTAAATCTTAGGATTGTTGCTCAAATTGAGTTATAGTAGTCAGGTCTGGGGGGAGAAAATTTTGCTCTCGCTAGAGCAACTTTGATCTAGCAGCACTACGTTCACTTATTGGGCTGTTTGTGACATCACCAACCATAACTAAACTGACTCTAGTTTGGTAGTAATTTTTGTTACAGACCATTTTTTTAGCTTTTGTAATTTAAAAAGGAACCGTATGATTCTCGAGTTCTTTATGGAAGCCGAATTTGGAAATTTCTAGCATGAAGTGAAATTTTGTCGGGGTAATAAATGGCAGTGATAGATTTATTTTCTCAAGGTGGTTTTTTATGGATTGAATTTGTGCCGTGAACACATCTGGTTAGTTGCTGATGTTGTCGTTAATTGTGATGATAAACGAAGTAGGGATACTAGATGTTGCTGCTACAGTTAACTGGTCGAATGAATAACTGAATTTTGATTGTTTTAGGGTCCTGGTATGCTTGGGAAATTCGTGGTCTTGTGAATTCGAAATTGTAGGTGCAACTAAGCTATAAGAGGAGCTTCATACAACCAGCAAGAGGCTACCTCTGTACTACTGAAGCTGCGCCGTAGTTGCTCGCAGAATTGCCTTAAAAAAGAGCTTTGAATTCAGAATTGGAGATTGCAAAGAGTGGTGTGCTAATGGCTGAAGTACTCTCTAAAGTTGGAGTTAATTTCTCAATGAAGAGGAATTAGACTTTGAATCTATCTTGGGGAGAGGATAGACAGCGAGAAGACAAGGAGTTGCGGTGATCAACTGCCATGATTTAATGCTCTTAATACTTGTGGTGTGATTCTTGGGGCAGTTGACCGTGAAGAATGGCGAGTTCGTCATTGGTTTGGTCGAGTTTCTGTGCAAAGAAATGAGTGAGAAAGGAGGTATCAGGACTGTTGCTGCCACTGATTTCTTGTGGCTAAATGGTGATGAAGTTTAAATGGCTAGGGTATGAGAATGAACGGTTACAACTGGTGGAGGTGGTTTTTGGGAGTTCACTGGTTGTGGTCAGAAATGGCTAAGATGATTGAGATGTTGAGAGCAGTGCAAGGAGGGAATCTAGGAGGTCTCAGAAGGTGTTGAAATGAGTCTTGCAGCTAACATGGCTGTAAGCAAAGTTGAGTTCGCAAAGTCATTTTGTTTGTAAACAGATTTTAGCAGCAGAAGTCTTGGATTTATTGTTTTGCTTATTGTATTAAACTAAGCACAAACACCCAAGTTTGTAAAACTAACCGTGGTTAACCCCATGTTTAGTGACGTCACAAACACCCAAATGAGTGAACATGGTGTTGCTAGATCAAAGTTGCTCTAGCAGGGCTAGAGCAAAATTTTCTCCGGTCTGGGGTTGATGCCAAAATTGGGTTTTTAATTGATCATATTAAGCCTTGGTTTGAAATTGTTGGTAATTGATCATATTAGACATGAGTTTCTCTTTCGGATGAACTGAAGACTAAATATATCAGAATTGAACATCACAGGTTCAAAAATTACTAGAATTAAACCTGAGTTTCTCGTTCGGATGAACTGGAGACGAAATATATCAGAAATAAGTAAAGTAATTCTTACAGACTGTGAAAATGACCATATTACCCTTATTGGAAAAAAGTGGAATGAATATTATGGAGATACTGAAATTGACCATACTACCCTTATCGGAAATAAGTAAAGTAAATGTTACAGACTGTGAAAATGACCATATCACCCTTATTGGAAAAAAGTGGAATGAATATTACGAAGGCAGTGAAAATGACCGTACTACCCTTATCGAAAATAAGTAAAGTAAATGTTACAGACTGTGAAAATGACCATATTACCCTTATTGGAAAAAGTGCAATAAATATTATGGAGACAGTGGAAATGACCTTACTACCCTTAACGGAAATAAGTAAAGTAATTCTTACCGATTGTGAAAATGACCATATTACCCTTATTTGAAAAAGTGCAATAAATATTGTGGAGACTGTGATAATGACCATACTACCCTTATCGGAAATAAATAAAGTAATTCTTACAGACTTTGAAAATGACCATATTACCCTTATTGGAAAAAAGTGCAATAAATATTATGGAAACTGTAAAAATGACCAAACTACCCTTGTCGGAAATAAGTAAAGTAATTCTTACAGACTGTAAAAATGACCATATTACCCTTATTGGAAAAAAGTGGAATAAATATTATGGAGACAGTGAAAATGACCATCCTACCCTTATCGGAAATAAGTAAAGTAAATGTTACCGATTGTGAAAATGACCATATTACCCTTATTGGAAAAAGTGCAATAAATATTATGGAGACTGTGAAAATGCTCATACTACTCTTATCGGGAAATAAGTATAGTAAATGTTACAGACTGTGAAAATGACCATATTACCCTTATTGGAAAAAATGCAATAAATATTATGGAGACTATGAAAATGACCATACTACCCTTATCGGAAATAAGTAAAGTAATTCGTATAGACTGTGAAATTGACCATATTATCCTTATTAGAAAAAAGTGCAATAAATATCATGGAGACTGTGAAAATGACCATACTACCCTTATTGTAAATAAATAAAGTAATTCTTACAGACTGTGAAATTGACCATATTACACTTATTGAAAAAAAGTGCAATAAATATTATGGAGACTGTGAAAATGACCATACTACCCTTATCAGAAATAAGTAAAGTAATTCTTACAGATTGTGAAAATGGCCATATTACCCTTTTTGGAAAAAGTGCAATAAATATTATGAAGACTGTGAAAAATGACCAGGCTACCCTTATCGAAAATCAGTAAATTAAATATTATAGACTGTGAAAATGACCATATTACCCTTATTGGAAATAAGAGAAATAAATATTATGGAGAATGTGAAAATGACCAAACTATCCTTATTGAAAATAAATAAAGTAAAGGTTAATATTCTTCTAAGTTTGGTTTGTTTTGTTATATTGTCACTGTGGAACGTAGATTTAAATCACTCTATATACTACATTCTATACTTTGGTTTGCTATGCTATGTTGTTTACACCGTGTCTATATTTAACAATGCCTTGTATGTTTCAGGCAAAGTGGCGCATTTGTAGGTCTTTTTTTTAAGGCTCAGTTCGAAATTTTCTTATATATAAAAGTAGATGTGAAAGGATGGTTGGAATACCTCACTTGGACACATGAGGCTCAGGTTCGACTCACCTGAGCCTCATTTTTTTTTTACAACTCTTATAAGGGTTGTGTTAATAATAATAAAAAAATAGGACAAAACTACCAATATTGAGAGGAATGAAGGATGGTTCGGGGCTTGTTCTAACACCTAGTTGGCTTGTGTTCGAATCTCTTAAACACCATTTCTCCAAATGATATTTTTTTTTATCTTCAACAACCCTTATAAGTGTTGTCGTATAGTTATTCACTACCTTAATGAGATGAGTTGTTAAAGTCTAAAGGTGGTCACTACTCTTTTCACAAAAAAGTTGTGATTTTGATTCTCGTCACAACTCTTTGGTCCTAAGAGTTGGACGTTTTTATACTTTGACAACTTTTGTTTGACAAAAGTTGTCAAACATACCACCTTTCACAACCTTAAATATACGAGTTGTGAAGTTACAGTTGTAGATTACTGTTTTTCCCGTAGTGGTTTCAGCTGTTCAAGATCCTAACATGTATTCTAACCAAGGCTATAGCGGTCCTGGATATGGTAACTATCAACAGCACCAACAGCAAGTATGATCTCGTTTTTTCTCTCATATTCAGATTTTAAGTTTCAACATTATATCATGTAAATTAAGCATTAATGAAATATTTCTTGAAAAGACGGATTATCTAGTGTATGAATGGGTTGGTGGAGGAGATGTAAAGGAGTCAGTGGCTGAATAAAATGGTGATTAGATTAAGGTGTATGAATCTTCTGTAGGCAAAGCTTGTCGTAATGCATATACATAATTAGTCTGTTAATCTGAATATAGTCACTTCAGGAGATACCACTCCATGGCTTACCTTTTGTATATGATATTGCAGCATCCGCATTACTCTGTTTATAGTCACTTCAATTTGTATTTTTTTCTTTCAATAAGCTTGAATTTAGTTAATTTACTTTTCAGTCTCTCATTATATATATTGTGATTATGAACAATGATAGGTTTATCCATGTTACAAACTGTTGGAGAAAATGAGTTTTAATTAAAAGGTTTTATGGTCTTGGTGTGGTTTGATCTAATGACCTAAGGGTCTAAGGATACTCACTCATTTTTGGGTGAATGAAGTGGAATCTTTAGTCCCACATTGTGGAAAACTAAAGAGGAGCTCCACTATATAATCATACACTTATGTATGAATTGTAAAACGTGGGTGGAGCGGTGGGTAAATATATATTTTTACCCATGCGATATGCGCGTATGCCATGCACCAAGTCCCTTTTTCTACACGGATTTATTTTTGGGCGAATTTTTTCTTTAGGAAATTAATTCCAAAATTATTTCTTAAGAGTTTTTTTTTTTTGGGTAAATTCCTTTTACGTGTTTTACTTGTCTTTGAAGAAAACCAAAACCTAACTTGATTTGCAAGTATTTCATCCTATAAATACAACTCAAAAATCTGTTTTCAATACACCGAAAAATTCATCTTTTATTCTAGGGTTTCTCCATACGGTTTTACATCCATCCCCGTTGCTGAGTTCGAAGAGAGGGTAACTTGCGTTGTGCTAACTCAAGTTATATCGAGCATTCTTATCCTGGACACATCTTCGTTGTGAGGGGTTTAGCATTACTCAACTCGAGTATACCTGCGAACTAATGTGTTAAGGACAACTTGTTGAACCTGTGATTCTGCCCTCGTCATGTTATTTCGGTAGAGTTGTTTTGCATTAGTTCTTTACAAATTATTTTTGATACATCTAACGTGCTATTCATTGTTGCAAGATTCCAACACAAACTACCACTTGAATGTATTAAACTATTAACTTGTTTGTCAGTGTGGCTATTTTAATAATTTGTTTGTTAGTGTGGATACATGAACATAATTATATGAGAGAAAGATGTTGGCATTTTATTTAAACTTTGTAATTCTCCTTTGTTTTTCTGGAAGAGTTTACGAGCAAAAAATTGAAGCCTGAAAGTATCACAATCTCAGGAGATATGGTAAAAGAGATTTATATTAAGCCAATTTTAATTTGGTTTTTGTTGTTGTCTTGTAGAGAATTCCAGTAGTTATTCCAACAAAGTGTTGCTCATTTACTACTTTGGCTTCTTAGCCAAGAGGGAAAAAATGTTCCAAATAAAAGCCTAGTATCATATCATGGATTGAGCAGGGGCTTAGGTGCCCGATCAAAAGAACCATGGTTAAATTTATTGTTGAAGCTTCTCATGTTAACCTCATTTGCTTGCAAGAATTTAAGAAGAGTTCCTTCAATTTTGAAATTATGGATATTTGTAGATCTTGAGCCTACAACAGGAACTTCCTTCCCTTTCAACTGGTGCTTCAAGTGGTATTGTTTGTTTGTGGAAAGTCTGGTGACTTTGAAGTTTCAGATGTCCGCCAAGGAATTTTTACTCTCTCTACAAAGGAATTTTTACCCCTGCTGTTCGAACCAAAGCTCTTGGTGCAATATCATGTAAGTAATGTATACTGTATATTATGTATTCATCTCATCGGTTTGGATATGTAGCTTTGTTATCTATATTGAAGATGGTTGATGACTGGCGTCACTTGAAATACTTCCGACCTATTATGTGTTTACTATGGATGTCTTTCAGCTTTGATTCAACAAAACAAGCCTAGAGTTGTTGCATTCAGGATGGCAAATGGTTATGGAGCTTTGATGGATGCACTGGGTTCTGACCATATTAGCTTTCAAAGGTAATTTTCTCCGACACTTGATTAATTTCATTTCTTTTTGCTGCTTGCACACTGGAAAGTCCCATATTAACATTTAGATGGATTTTAAACATGTCTTCCTTTGTTGATATCTATGATTGTGAAGGTTAAGCTGTTAATTGACCCTTTAACCGAGTGTTGAGTTTAAAACTAACCCAAGTGAATTTCTTGAAAATCAGGAAAGCTCTCAACTTGGTTGAGTACTTACTACAAGAAAAAAGTTTAGATTGCAATGTGATGAAATGAGAAATACCCCATTCATTGGAATAAACTGCAATTTTGTTGGTTAGTAATATTTACTTTTAACCTTAGTAGCTATTCACTATGAGTAACCAAAATTTACCGTTAAAAATTTTGAAATTCAATGAGTTTTCATTCATTTTTTGGAATAATCTAGTTCTTTGATAGACGCATTTATGTGTCTAATTTGTCCTTTTGTTGGTTATTTTTTGGAAATAAATAATGGAAAATTTACTTATTAACCTTAAGTAACCCAATTACTAGCTATCGCACCCCAGCTGTTGGATAAGGGGTGATTGTTTTGGCGGGGCGTATGATTGATGTAACCAAATGTATTTCCAAAGTTCTGGGTCTTTGGATTAGAAAAAATTTTTGAAATTCAATGAACGTGTTTTCTTGATTATTTGTTGAGTTATTTTTTCGAGTGAAACAAAAATGGAAAGAAAATATTTTTTTCTTGCCGAGTGATGGGAAGGCTCTTGACAAGTTGCTCAAGTTTGGAATTAGAAAAATTAGTATGAACTAGCTCTTGTAAAGCATGTTTCTTAACCAGATTTCATCTTTATCATTCTTTGATGTTTGTGTGCAAACCCCATCTTCCTTTGTCCATCATTTGGCACCTTTTGAGCAATGAAATCATCTTTGGTTTCCAACATGAATATATCACTGAGACAACGGAGGAAGCAACTTTTCATGATTGTGGTAAATGCTCTTTTTGCATAAATTTAAGGTAAATAAAATTTATTCTTTGCTAATAATACAAATAATGTTTTATGAAATCTATTTTTGGCAAAGAATTAGAGTCAAAACAAATAGAGTTAATGGAACCACAAGAATAAGAAAAGTAGTGAAATCCCGTCTCGATGCCTCTTCCCTGTGACAATTTTTGTATATATTTTTCTTTTATTTTCTTTTATTAATTCTTAAAATCAATCTCTTCAATGAACGAATTGTTGGATCGAACCGTTTATTTCCATCATCTCTCGCATTTATGCAATGACTAATCGGTCTTTTATGTTAGTTTTATAACCCATAATGCTTTGTTTTAAGCCTCAATTCAGTTTCCAGGTCCGATGAGTTTGGTATTTGATTGTTTATTATATTGCTATAGACATACCATTAAGAATTGGTGATTTCTCGTTAGATGGATGGGAAAGTTGGTTATTGTTGTGGTTAGGTTTGTTAAATGCTTTAGAATTAATTTTCAACTATTTGGAATACCTGTTCTCCCAAGTCTTTACAAATAATATTTAATGAATCTGTAAATTTAATTTCTGATATTATGTGTTTTTAAATTTTGATGTTGATTTTGTTGTTGTGTATTCAGGCATAATTATGAAGGTGGTAATAGACTTGCAAGATTTGGTGGTCCAAGATGTGAAGCGCCGGGAGAGTTTGGAGGAGTTAAGGGTGGTGCTCCATTAGATAATTAGCCACAATTTAAGGTTTAAAACTATTCCCTTGGTTATCAATGAGCTGTTTATGATTTATGATTATCAGTTGAATACAAGGGATTTTTGTTTTGCAGGGTTCACAGAGACAAAGCTGGTTTCTGCCAATAAGAATGCTTTGGAAGATCCATTTGTCTTCATTGCAAATGTGAATGAAGCTCCCTCAATTTTGACAATTGTTGGAGATGATTAGTATTGGAATGGAGAAGCTCAGGTAAGGTTTCATTATATTTCTTCTTAAATGTCTCTTCTAGTAGATTCCATATTTGTTATGTTACCTCTTTTACTTTCATTTTAATTTCATTTTCTACAATTGGTAATCTTTCCAAGGGCACGAGAAATGGGGATACACATGAATGAATTGAAGTCCGCAATGCTAGATACTAAAGATTTTGCTAAGTTCATCGTCATCGGAGGAGCTTATCATTTTGTTGTTTAACATGTTGTTTTTAGCTTATTGTCTATTAGTTTAGCATCTTGTTGTTAGAACTAGCTAGCTAGCTTGCACATGTATTGTCTTGAACCAGAATTTCATCTTTTTTGGGATTTTAAACCCAATGGATAAAATCAATGAATGAATGTGGAATTCTCAAGTTTGAGTTTAAATTTGAATTTCAATTTGGGTTTAATTTGAGTTCCATTTGACTTGACTTTGACTTTGTTTGAGTTCCATTTGACTTTTCTTTGACTTGAGTTCCATTTGACTTGACTTGATTTTGATACAGTCAGATTATTTCAGATTTAGCCATTCAGGCATTTCAGCAAATCTGAATCTATTATTTTTTTTATTATAATTTAAATCTGAGACCCACGGCTAAGGGTCGGTACTTCGTTACCATTAAAATCAGTCGTTATTTTGAGACCCACGGCTTTAGGTCGTACCAAACAGAGACGCTTTATCAGAGACCCCAATAGAGACGGTTAAAACTGTAGCGCCCCCTAAGCTAGCAGCTAACTAATCCAAGAGATTAACCATGAAATGAGGCACTAACGATTTAAAACATCTATTTAAGAATTAATTTAAAAGTTCTAAACAAAGTTTAACCCGAATCTAAACCCTCTCTGAAATAAATACAAGAACTCCTCTCAAGTGATAAATATTTAATAGTGAGTTGGTTTACAAATAGAATATAAATAAAAAAATAAACATATGCGGAAGCTAACCAACTAACGAAACCAACTCCTCTAAGCCTTCGACGCCACGTGCACATCTTGATCTGTCTCTGAAAACTGGAAGTGGGAATGGGTTAGCACATCATCCCTATAAGAGGTGCCCAATAGAAATAATAACTAACTTTCAAGTAATCACTAGAATGACTTAAAGACAATGCAGGTTTTGTAGAAAACCGATAAAACACGGAAAAACAGATAAAGCATATTAAAATAATAAGTGTGCTGAATTATAAAGTTCTACCAACCAATCTTGCGGCACAGATTCACAACAGAAATAATAGTTAACTGATGCAGTCCTTCGGAGTAGTAAGGCGTGACTCTTGCGGATTTTTCAATGATCATTAAAGTGCCCTGAGGTTCGACGACCCTGTAGTCATATAACATTTGTACCTTACCAGTACCTTATTATACGCGCACTCTATATAGCAAGTATCTAAAGAGATCTAATGGTGTTAACGTTATAGCCGACAAAAGAACTTTAACATGAAGAACCCTATACCTCTCGCATGTCAAATCCAACAATCAGACATAAGATTCTCAACATTATTCTCTCTAAACACCAAAACATAATATAATAACTTTTGAAAGTAATTTAAAAGAAACGGTAAACATTCACGTATGAGACATGCGTTGCCCATACAGAAATAGGGAATACTAGTGGCAGCAATTTTCACTCCTATATACTAGTGGCAGCAATTTTCACTCCTATAGATTTGCATAAAATAGGTATAACTTTTGGGGCACACATCTCACACCAATCAAAAGGAACCTTCTCCTTTTCATGCTAACAATAAGTAAAGAATTTAACCACTTTCCAGTCAATGGAAAGAATTACTTTTTTGAAGATAAGTAAATACTCCCAAAACACAGATATTAGTTGTTTCTAAAGATCCAATCCCATCCCAAGATGTAAAAGAAAACTAGTTTGTATTACACACAAATAATACATGCATACACATATCATATACTAGCAAAGATATGCATGCATTTCTCAATATAAATATATTTATAAAACAATAATAAATATAAGAGAGTTCGTTATCAATTCCCACCTCTTTTGATGACAAGCCTCGCATACCTTGAGATCCATAATCCACTGGTTCATTTTTTAGATCGTTCGTTGTTAATACAGATTAACTGTTAAGAACACAAGCACTCTAAAGATTAGTCAAAAGGATCATACAAGGCTCATAACACAATCTCATACAATTCTCTAGTCAAAAACTAAGTGAACTATCTAATTGTTCTAAGCCCATTAATGGTTCCATACCTTGTCATTATCTATCTTTAGCACATCCAAAGGTTTATTAATTCAATTAGGTTGATTCTAAAGTCTATTAAGTATGTCTTATGAATATTTACATCTTTGTAGAAGGAACTAAAGGTCAATTCGGACCATAAAGGTTCAAAATAATCAAAATAGGAATACTAGGCCAGCCCATGTCCAGTAAACTCAGCCCATTAACACAAGGTCTGGCCCAACTGGGTCAACAAACGATCAATAATAGTCAAGAAGGTCAATTAAAAGTCAATGTCAGGCAACTGTCAAAGCCCAGTCTAAGTCAATGGGTTAACTCGGTCAACGAGTCAAACAGGAAACGATCTGGATCAACTCAGTCAACAAGACTGATTCATCTTAATCAGATATCCTAAGTCAGCTAAGAATAGAGTCAGTCAGATAATCTGACTAGGATGACTAATATGTCTAAACTCAAGATACAAAAGTCCATACAATTCAAAACTGCATAAGATCAATTCTAACAGAAACAACTCCTTAGTTCTAATTCACACTAACTGCAAATCTTGCTTACATATTCACAGTTTACTACAACCTATTACATATAAACCAACAGCTCTTTTCTCAGTTATACACTCCATATCTAACTCCATTACCAGGCCATAACCATTCGGCATAATGAACACCAACAGCCTCTTCATAATCTTCACCTGCAACTCAATTTAGCTTCCATATAAACAAGTCTCATTTCATCATCATCATCACAATCCTAATATCACCAGAACTTGCATTCATGCAATTATAGCTTCACTGCCACATTCTCAGCATTATTATTTCAATATCCACTAGCTCTTGAATTCAACTCAAGTTTAGTTGCACCAACACATCTCAACACAGTTCATTCTTCTTATAAATCCTGTAACAACACTAGTTCTGACTAATACCACCCTGTCATCCTTGTATTACCACAGACCTCCCTTCTAAAGTATCATTCAAACCACCATTTGTACTGCCAGTTCAGCTCAAAGACATCTGAGCTGCAACCAAAACCATCTCCCATGTATTTCAACCTTCATCTAGTCATCACAACTTCTCTGAAGCAGCAACTACACTTCATATTCACAACTCCAAAACTATCTGCCATAGCATCTCAACAGAATCTTCATAAACCATCATCTTCATGACCACCACCAACATCAGTTGAACAACTGCAACTTCAGTTCCACCTCTGCATAGTAATCACCAACGGAATTCCATAGTTTATCTTCTATCTTCTACACAATCCTTCAACACAGTTATATGAGCCGCAACTTCCTCTTAATCAAATCTCAACACCACAATCATAACTCTACTACTTTACTTATTTTCATCCCATGTAATTCAACATAGAACTAAGATACAAACACAACCCCATCAGCTACTACAATTCACCAGTTAATCAAACCCACAATTCTATTTTTCTTCTTGCTTCTCAATTTAGAACCTTTTTCATTCAATCCACTAATAACTTCATCTGGGTTACCAATTCAATTCCCAGACAACATCAACAACTCATTTTCTAAGCCTAATCATCCACGACAATTAACTCTTCTTCTTGTAACTTAAATCAACAGGAAACCCCAACCTTCATCTTCAATTTATTAAACCCTAAGTCCCAAATTAACTTCCTGGAAACTGAAATTAAACCTAATACATCGATCTAACTTCAATAAATGAACAAACCCATAAAATATAACATCAAACCAAACTCAATTTCATAAAGAAATCAAAACAGAAACCCTAACCTCAATCTCTGATTTACCTTTTCCGTTGAGTTTGAGATCGATTCATCAACATGACAGCCTCAAAACTTCCATTAAACCTCAGTCAACTAAACCCAATCTTCAATCAAGTCTACATCAATTAACAGCAGCCCTAACTTCGATTTACACAAGCAACTCTATCATCTCCTTCTCGTGCTCAAACCACCACAACACCATCACCTTCGTCTCCAACTAAACAATCTAACAAGCTTCTTAAGAACAACTCGCAAGATTTAACTCAATATTTTTGAATTGAATTCGACAGAGGAAGAACAGAAGAAGAATGAGATAATAATAACGAAGAGAGAAGGAGAAAAGAGAAAATGAATTTCTCTTCGACACGTTTGAGAGGTGATAAGGCCAATAAATTTGATTAAAGCACCCATTAAAAGGATAAGGGCAGCCATGCAGTTAAAATTTAAAATGAATATTTTCCCTTCATAATAATCCAGTGATATCTTCTTCGTCCGGTGTCTGAATGACACGTTAGAGTAGTCTACATCGCATAACTTTTCGAGACCTATCTAGTGATACTAATTTCGTATCTAAATTATTGTTAGATTAATTTCTATTAATTAACATTTGTCTCTAATTAACCGGGTCAACAACGGCTTAGTCGTCTCATGACTGGTCTAACAGCGTTGACGAGCTTGAGGCTCGTTACAAAAAATGGTCGTATAACTCGTATATATGACTTGTCTTGACGGCCGCAGAACTTCTGTTTTCCACTAATGAAGCGGGCCGAGCCTATGCGTCTGATGCTAGGATCAACCTGATTCACAAAATGTAAAGAATTCGATTAATTTACACCTTGATAGCTTATTCTTGGTGGGTTAGTTAGATAGAAACTGGTAGTCGAGCGCTTCCATATCCAGTGATAACAGGAACCCGAGGGATAGCAGAGCTTATTGCTATTCTACGGTTAGTAACAATATAAATTCAAAAATAGATAAATTTGTATTTAATTAAGTTTCGGTTCAGTGACAGCAAAAGATTCCCTAGTCATCTTTCTTCTTATTATTTATAACAAATTCTTATTATTTTCTCTTATTAAGTACTTTGATTAAAATCTAAAAACCCCCTTTTGGTTACTTTATAAAAACTAGAAACTCCCTGCTCTTCGTGGGAACGAAATCGTGTGGAAAGAAGTAATTAATTTGTTATGTAAACAACATGCATCAAATTTTAGCGCCGATGTCGGGGAGCAGTCGGTAGCTTTTAGTTGTTAGTTATTTTATTTTATTTCTCATACTTAGTACTTTGTTTTTAGATTTTTCTTTAGATTTTTTTTTATTTAATTATTATTAAAAAAATATATTTTCAATTTTTCTTTATTAAATTTATTTTTAGATTTTACTCTAGAATTTTTGGGTTTCAGGTACTTAATCTCTGGCACCTAAATAGTGGGATTACCCGAGGTGCGGCATCCAAACTTGCAAGGAAATAGTGTTACAAGCATATCAACAGTCGCAACAAGAACCATCTACTGAAGAGATGATTAATACAGACGACGAGAGAGATCCTCCACCACATCCACCTCCAGAAAGGAAGACGTTGAGAGATATAACATCCCCATGTTTGAATTCTCAACCACTGTGTATTACTCTGACTGCCTTAGTGGAACTTAAATCAAACATATTTCATTGGATTCCGAAGTTCAAGGGACTACCAGGTGAAGATCCAAATCGACATCTGCAGCAGTTTCAGAATACCGTAAGAAGATTGAGAAAGAGTGGGAATGATTCTGATACAGCTTTCCTACAAGCTTTTCCATTCTCACTAGCAGACCAAGCAAAATCATGGTTATATTATCTCCCATCCGGAAGTAATACTACATGGACCGGAATGAAAAATCTATTTTTAGAGAAGTATTTCCCTGCTTCCAAGGCTGCGGCTATTCGTAAGGAGATCTGTGGAATTGTGCAGATTACTGGAGAATCTTTGTATGAATGTTGGGAAAGGTATAAGAAATTATTGGCAAGCTGTCCACACCATCAAATACCACCACAACTTATCACCACACACTTCTATGAGGGGTTACTACCGGATGAGAGACCCTTGATTGATTCGGCTAGCAGTGGTGCACTAGATAATAAAACTATCGAGGAAGCTACTAGTTTGATTGAGAGCATGGCTGCAAATACACAACAATTTTATACTAGAGATTCATCGACGGTTAGAAGATTTAGTGAGATGGGAGATTCATCACATCTGAAGCAACGAATGGGTAATGTGGAAAAGATGGTCCAACGAATAGCTTCTGCAGTTTTTCCTACATATGAAGATGACGCCGAGGTTAATGTTATATTTCCTAATAAAAGGCCAAAGTATGATCCATATTCCAATACTTATAATCCAGGTTGAAAAGATCATCCTAACTTCAGTTATTCCAACAAGCAAGCTGCAGCTCCTAATCCATATTCGAGACAATGTGGTTTTCAACAATAACAATTCCAGCAGCGTCAACAACCTCAGAATCAAGGATCCACTCTTGAGGATTTGCTTAAAACTTACATGCAGAAACAAGATACTATTCTGCAAAAATAGGATATGGAGATAAAGGATATTCATACACAAATGGGTCAATTAGACACCCTTGTAAGTAAGTTAGAAGCACAGGCAGCAGGAAAACTACCATCTCAACCTTTAGTGAATCTACGAGAGAATGTTAATGTAGTGTTTTTGGGGAGTGGAAATCAAACATAAGATCCAAAACAACAAGAAAAGGTTAGTCATGACTCATAAAATGAAGTAGAGGTGGAATATGTTCCAAAGGAAAAGCCAACTTGAAACGGTCAACCTAAGGACACAGTTCCTACTTTCGTTTTGCCAAGTCAAAGAAGCAAGCTCTAGAGAAGGAGATTATGGATATTTTTAGCTAGGTGCATATCAACATTCTATTTATTGAGGCCATCAGAATGGTACCCAGGTATGCCAAGGTTCTGAAGGATTTGTGTACGTCAAGGAGTCTAAATGCACTTTTTCACAACATTCAGTTAAATATCTAGGCCACATAATTTCTTCTGAAAGAGTTTCAGTTGACCAGGATAAAATTCAATGCATATTGTCTTATCCTATTCCTACTACAATCAAATACTTCCGAGGTTTTTTAGGTTTAGCCGGCTACTATCGTAAGTTTGTTAAGTTTTTTGGTAAGCTTAGTGCACCACTAACTCAGATACTGAAGAAAGATGCATTTTCCTGGAATGACAATGCCACTGCTGCGTTCAAATTGCTTCAAAAGGCTCTCACTACAACACTTGTTTTAATACTTCCAGATTTCTCAAAGGAATTTTCTCTTGAGTGCGATGCATCTGGCAATGAGTTAGGAGTTGTGTTAATACAGCCTGGTTGACCAATTGCTTATTATAACAAACCCTTAGCTGGAAAAAATTTGAATCTCTCTATATATGATAAGGATATGCTTGCAATTGTATCTGCAATTCAAATATGGAGGCCATATTTACTTGGTAGACACTTCAAGATATATTCAGATAACAAAAGTATTAAGTATTTTCTTAATCAAAAACTATCTTCTATGGAGCAATAGAAGTGGTTATATAAATTGCTGGTTATGATTATGAGATTATTTTTCGCCAAGGCAAAGAAAATGTTGCAGATGATGCTTTGTCTCGCAACACAAGCTCTAACTTTAGCCTTACTGCACCAATTTTTCGGGAGTTACTGAGATAATCCAAGAATGTCATAACGATGCTAAGCTAAGTATTCTTATTCAACAACTCATTGATGCCACAACTTGCAAACTATGGAGTTTTACGCTACAAGGGACATATAGTAGTGGTGCCAACTTCTTTATGGTGTACCAAACTTCAAAAGGAGTTTCATTCAAATCCTATTGGGGGTCATTCAGGATTTTTGCAAACTTATAAGAGTTTGCAACATAATTTTCATTAGAAAGGCATGAAACAATCAGTTAAAGACTTAATTTCTCAATGTGATGTGTGTCGATGAAATAAAGTTGAAACTATAGCTCCACCAGGATTATTTAATCCTCTTCCTATACCTGCTGATGTGTGGATAGACATATCAATGGAATTTTTTGATGGATTTCCATCATATGACCGTAAGAATTCCATTCTGGTGGTAGTGGATCGTTTAACCAAGTATGCACACTTTATAGCTCTCACACATCCTTATTCTGCTAGCTCTATTGCGGAGATATTTGTACGAGAGATTGTTCGTCTTCATGAGATGCCAAGAAGTATAGTCAGTGATCGAGATCCCATTTTCATGAGCAACTTTTCGGATGGTTATTTTACTCTGAAAAATAACCAAACTCAGTCGTATCTCGGCATATCATCCTCGGTCTGATGGACAAACAGCGGTAACTAATAGAACATTAGAATGTTATTTGAGATATTTTGCTGGTATGAAGCCAAAGGACTGGTCTAAATGGCTACCATGGGCAGAATGGTGGTATAATACAAGTCATCACTCAACCATTAACATGACTCCTTAATTACCAAGCACTCTATAGTCGTCCTCCACCAACAATTTCAGCTTATTGATAGGTGTCTAAAAACACCTAATTTTATACCTATTGTTTATGCTTTCTTTGCGAGTTTCTTGTGAATTATGTATCTTGTAATTGCTTTTGAGTTTTATAGGTGTTTTGGAGCCATTAGAGCAAAAAGAAGTAGAACTCACTCAAATCCAGGATTTCTTCTCAACATCTTGAAAAGAACGAAATGACAAAGCCAGCGGCGGATGATTGAGGACACTCCGACGTCGTATGACAAAGTTACGAAAAAAATCGATGATTAAGCTTGTCAATTTTCTAAAACTCGACAAAGACAAGAAGAATTATGGAGGTAACCCTTATCATAACCCATGGGGTGCCAAAATCGGTTCCAATCATTAACCACCCCTAAAATTGAGAGAAACATTCTCTCATTCGGTTTATTTACCTGAAATTAAAAGAGGCTGTTGTCTGAGAGTTAGGGTTCCAGAGAAGAATTAAGTGATTTGGGGTTCTGAGCTTTGAGAAGATACAGGGAAATCTAGGTTGAAATTCAAATCAACTCATGGCCAAAGTTTGTTCATCACTGCACCAGTTTCTCTCTCTCTCGTGGTTGCACCAAAACCTGCCGCCTGTGCCAGCTCGTGTAAGTACTTGCCATGGGTTAATTGGGTGTGAATCAAGGAATCAAGGACACGGTAGAAGAACTTCAGTTTACTGCCACTGAAATTGGAGGTGACTAATTCATGAACGGAGATTAGCAAGCTTATACGAGTCTGGCGGTATATAATGAAGATTAATGGTGATTTGATGTTCTGAATGGCCTAGAAAATATGGGTTTGTTTTACATTGAATTCTTAACAGGGAAGGAATGATTTGGGTGGCTCTCAATAGGCAGCCAATACACAACTATTGTCAGTTTGCAAACTGCACACATGGTGTTTGTGTAAAGGCCTGAACGAGTGTGGAGAATGAAGAGAAGGAGCTGTGATGGTGGATTGCAGGTGGCCTGAGCTGAGATAATGAAGCTGGGATGATTGGTCTTTTTCGGTGTTGCCTGATGGCCTAGAAGAGATGAGGCAATAGGCAGTGGGTGATGTTACAGGATGTAGTGAAGCTGAGAAGGACTTGGGTTGTGCTCAGGTTGAAATTGCAGGAACTGTAGAAGGAACTCATGGGTGCAAGTGCAGTTCTGGTGGAACCGGCATTTTGTGAGGGATGTCGACGAGGTCAAGGTTTGTTGGCGAGAGGCCTGTGACTCGAGTTAGAAGCTTGGCAACGTTGGCAGACGCTGAGAAGAACAAAAGTACAATTGTTTACTATGAGCCTTAGGGCCATGTATGAGGTTTATTTGGAGCTGTCGAGTATGGACCAATGGCCAGGGTTGTTTGAGTCGAATCCAGGGATGAAATGGGTGAATCAGAGAAGAATTGGGTTAGATTAAGAGTCGATTTAGAGTTCAAATGCAAAGAACTCAAAACTAGGGTCTCATGGTGGCTCGAAGTGGGTTTGAGATGTGAATGCTGTTGGTGGTTGGGTGATTGATAGTGATGGAATGTGGAGCAGCAAGGCCAAGCTAGTGATAGTCTAGATTGTGGTGTCTTTGCGAGAGACGATGGATTGAATGGTTGTTGTACTGTGGTACGAGAAAGAAGAGAATGTGCACTTGTTTCGGACTCTCGTTGAACAACAAGGAGGTTGATTTTTCGAGCATCGAAGCAAATGTGAATGAACATGCTCCTTGATGGATAACCGAGGGTTCAATGATTTTTTGTATAAGGCCAGAGAATGGAGAAGTTACAGCTGCAGTGTAACGGTTAAGGTGATGGCATTCAAATTTTAAGTGAGCAAGTTCGGTGGGTGCAAAGTGAACAAAAGCCGGTAGCTCGAAATGGAGATACTCTTGGAGGAGTTGCAGGTGCAGTTGCGGCTCAAATGGAGGGTTTAGAAAGAAGTGATAGATTGAACTGGTGATAGATGCTACGGAATTAATGGAACAAGGTGGTTGCACTGATGGACGCTCTCTAAGTTGCAACTGAAGTGAAGTCATGAAGCTGCAGTTCAACTGAAGTTAGAACAGGGAATGAGGAGAGTACTGTGACTGAATTGCAGGCATGGAGCTTGGGATGGATGCAATGGCACTGCGATGCGGGTGTCGAATCTGTGTTGGTCCAGGCTTGTGTGGCTGTTGAATGTGAGCATGATGTTATTGAACTGCTTCAAGGAGATTTGGGTTAGAATGGCTGTGTGCAAGAACTGCTATTGTTGTGTTTGAGTAGTAAATAAAACCATGGCGCTGACTTCAAGGAAATGGAACTGAAGCTGTCATGCAATTTCTAATGCTTGTTGCAGGCTAAACTTGTGTTGCTACTTGAGTTCATTACAGATGGTGATGCTAAGATTAGAAGGATTGAGAAGTTGAGTAGCAGGAAGGAGCGGAACTTGGCTCGAGAAATAGATTCGACAACCAAAGTCGCAGTAAATTGCGGAAACGCAATGATAAAATGGTGAGCCAGTGAGCCTAGCTCGGGATGCCGGATTTTGGAACCGAAAGTGGGGATCATAATATTTCACTGAATCATGAAGGGGGTATGTGTTGGATGCAAGAGTCGACGGCTGGACATATGAGCTACGGTTCACGCTTTTGGGCGCATTTTCGCAAGAAATGAGAAGTTGGGTTAGATGGTATTTTGTGAATGTTTGAATTGCAGAGAAGCAGAGTTGAGATACTGGAAGTGTAGAAATGTCTTGTGACAGCTTCAGTAGCCGGAGGCAAGTCCAGGTGGCTGGAGTCGATTTTTCCGGCGACGGATTCCGACGACCGGCGACCGGATTCCGGCGATGACGTCAGCAAATCCGGCGACCCGTTTTGAACCCAAAAAATTTCCTGAAAGTTATTTTCCACACATGGGCTTGGTGGACCATTTGGAGATGGGTTTTGAGAAAACCTAAACTTGGAAAGAGTATCCTTTTGAATGGGAGAAACATATAAATAGAAAAAGTCTTTCTCAAACATGGAGATATCTCCATTAGGGAGACTTCTACTTGTTGTCTAGGGTTTCACATGATAGTTTTCTTCTTTGCTTTCTATGATGATTTCCAAAAACACAAGTAACTAAGTTTTTATTATTGGTTGAAGATGTAGTTGGATTTTGCAACCAAGTTATGATTTTTATGAATTAGTTTTCTCAATATTATCGTTTGATTTCTACGGGTTATAATAATTGCATGATTGATGTATTGCAATATGATTGAATGTTTGTTTAGTTAAGTCTAGAATTGATTGAACTCACATCCATATCTATAGATATTTTAGGGTTTTTCATCAAGCGATAACCCTGAATACGAGTAGCATGATATGATTCTAGGTTGTAGTGATACATCCTTGTAGTCATATGTAGAAATTGACCTTTGTTCGAATTGTTTGCGCAATGTATTTCAATTGCATTGATTAGCCTATTTCTGAAACTTAATGCTCCTAGGAATTGAACTTGATTAGCGCAAGGCATTAGGTTATTATTTAGGTAGAATTCACATAATGACTCTAATGTGTGTGTTGATGAACTTTGGAAATTTATGGAGTATTCTTGCAATAAGGTATTCTATGGATTTTGATGATAGCGAGATTAAATACGAATTCTATTCATATATTCATAAACTTGTTTACAGTTGAAGATGAAACCTTTACCCAATATTTTCACATCCTTGATTTGCGTGTTTACTTTTATTTGTTTTGCTTTTATTTTATTTGAGTATATAAAAATCAGCAAACCCCCGGTGTTTTATATAGGAAACCATAACATATTGACAACCAAGACCTCTCTGTGGGAACGATCCTTTCTTGCCCTTGCTTCATTATATATTTTGAGTAGTAAGAAAGTGTAATTTATATTTGTGTCGGTGACAATAGGTAAATTTTGGCGCCGTTGCCGGGGAGGCAGCGGTTGTTAATTGTTTTTGGTTTCTTATTTTTTTATTTAGTTTTGTTTTAATTTTTCTTATTTCTTGGTTCTTATTCGAGTTTTGAGAATCTCGTTTCAGGTACAAATTTCTATGGACGGAGCATATTGGAGCAATCAATACGGCTTTCAACCTCAACAACATGAAAACTATCACCCTTACGAGGAGTACAATCAAAACCAATCCTTTGGTTATGGTAAATATTCCACGTACCCTTTTAGTTGTTCTCATACATTCCAACCTTCTTACGGTGGGTATGTAAGTGAGCAACCACAAGGAGGGGAGACTAGTTGTATTCCTATTAATTTTTCCTCTAGTTTGGTAGATGAAATGCAACAATTTATGGACAGCATGGAGTCAATTCGTAGACAACCAAGCGTGGAACCAATTTCATCGACCGAATGTGCTCATGGTATGTTTGGCCCAATTTCTGATCGTAGTTATGATCATCCACCCATTCAAAGGGAATATAATTGGCCTAGCAATACTGAAGTAAGTAATTCTACTTTTTCTTTGTCGAATGAGCTTTACAAACAAATGGAACACTATATTCAGAATTTGGAAGGATCACTCCAAGAGCTTCAAAGAGGTGTTTCCGACGTAAGAAAGGGCATTGATGAGTACAAGGAGGAAATGAATAATTATGTTGAAAAAGGCGAACCTTTGGGGACTTTCGTTGATAATTGTGTAGTTAACTCAATTCTTGATCTTAATAATGATCATTCACCTATTCAAAAGGATGAGTTAGAGATTAGCAACACTAAATTCAGCGATGAACAAGATTATGTTGACTATGATAGTGATGATTATTATGAAAATACATCGCCTAAACCAATTTATGGTGACACCCCCGAGGAGTTTACAATGGAGTCTTTTTGGGATCAAGATGGAGACGAAGAGGAATATGTCGACACTTGTGTAGATTACTCAAGCATTGATCTTAATAATGATCAAGAGACTATTCAAAGGGTGGAGCTTGAGGATGATGCATTTTCGAGTGTTCTAAAAAAGTTTCTTATAATAAAATTTGGATCCGCAAAAGAGTATGTGCCTTACAACAAAAAAGGAGTGTGTTGAGAATGAGACCGGTTTGACCAATATTGTGGAAGACCCAATTGAGCTTGCAAATGATTGTAATGATGATGTTTATGTCGAGGCTTTGGTTAAGGCAGAAACGGACGAAGAATGGTTGCAAGGTTTGATAGAGGACCATGATATACAAGAGGTGAATAATTCACTTGAGTTTTTCAAGGATGAAGAGGATTCCGTAATACAAGAGATTGTGCAAGGTTTATCTAACCCTTTGCCTATTGTTTCTTCTCCTTTACCTCTTATTGGTTTGAATGTATGTGCTTCGAGAATATTGTTGAATGACTTTGTTTCTCGTTTTCCGCCATTAGAGATACTTGATTCTCATACTATGCAGGTTATGGAACAAGAAACCG
This sequence comes from Papaver armeniacum, assembly GCA_023531295.1. NCBI lineage: Eukaryota > Viridiplantae > Streptophyta > Magnoliopsida > Ranunculales > Papaveraceae > Papaver > Papaver armeniacum. The sequence goes on from JAJJWW010013170.1 coordinate 35,599, forward strand.
TGGAAGTACCCGACTTCTATATTCTTTATACACTCCCAAGTGTGGACAAGAATAAGTGTGGGGTAAGCTTTTATCGGTTCATAGCTTCACTTTTGTTTTATATTACTAATATTTGTGTGAAGCTAGTGTTTGCAAAACAGGTTCTATGGAAGGACCCCCAACTTTTCAGATTGTTGGTATATGGGGAATGAATCTTGCAAAGATATAGTCGGGCTGACGACTTTAAACCAAGCGCTGCATGGGAGGCAACCCATAGGTTTTGTATCTCTTATCTTTTAATTTTTCTTTTCTTGTTTTTAGCTTTTTCTTGTCGCATATTGTTATATGATTTCCACCTTGACTTTCTTTGGACGATTCAATTTACATTGAGGACAATGTAAAGTTTAAGTGTGGGGAGTGGTTAAGCATTTGCGTTGTAAATTTTTCAAATTTTTCAACTTTTGTGTAAAATAGTGAATAAGAAAACTCCAACTTGTAGTTAGTTTAGAGTCACATAGTATACATGTCGCTAAGATTACATCGAGAATCTCATAAGAGTGACTGAACTTAGAGATGACAGAGAACATGATCGGGTTTCTTACTTGTATGAGAGTTAAAGTTGGATTTAACCATGCCGGTGGCAAATAAGGTGCATATCGAATTCGGTATTAGAGTAGTGATCCCCTATAGTGGAGACTACCCATGTTACATAATGTGAGGCACCGACCTTCAATTCTTTGTACTGTCTAAATTTGTGCTTTTAGAGTGTGTGTCACCGTACGTTAATTCCGGGCGTAATGGTGAGCTGTCCAACTTCCTACCATAGAAGCACTATTTTGATCTCTTGAGTGCTATTTTTTATCAATCATGATGGTGACATCGAATTGCTAACTTACATACCACTTGTAATCTTGTTCGCAGTTAGCACCATCCACCTTATCTCTCTACACCAATGGTCCATAGAAACACCATCATCATCAACAAGAGGAGCATCACAAATTTGAAGGAAAGTTGAACACGTTCGAGGTTTACAAGCAAAACAGAATAATGAGCAGATTTCGATTTGAGTAAAGCAACAAGACAAGGAGTAGAATTTTTATAAGTTGAAGACTATTGTATAAGAGCGAAATTATCAAGGATGAGAGTTTGAGAAATTTATGATATCAAGACATACAAGTTGTGAAGAATCAAGCGGTAAAGTACTTACACCATGGCCTTTGTACTTACATTTTTATTGTTTTTTGTATTTTATTTTTCTCTTGTCTCAAAAAAAAAAAACAAAAAAAAAAAAAAAAAAAAAAAAAAAAAAAAAAAAAAAATTAAAAAAAAAAAAAAAAAAAAAAAATTAAAAAAAAAAAAAAAAAAAAAAAAAAAAGAGAAGACAAGAGAAAATTTTTAGGTTTGTTAATAGTTTTTATTATTTTGTTTTGTTTTTGTATTTGTTTTATTTTCTTATTACAAAAAAAAATGATAAAAAAAAAGAAAAAAAAAATTTGGGTTTGTATAGTTTGTTTTTAGTTTTGTATTTTTTCAATAAAGCCAATGGAAAGAAGGAATATCTGTAATGAAGTTTCAAGCGACAAGGAATTTGAGGGAAAGAATCATATTGTCAAGATTCTACGAAGTTCAAGAGTTATCATCAAGAGTTGAAGACCGAAGACGAAGATGAAGACACCGATTGAAGACCGAAGACGTTTCTATGGATGCGGTGAGAGTGGTGCTAGCCGCACGCCCGAACAGATAACGAGGTAAGTAAGCATATTCCCACCTTCGTTAAATGGTTGATTTCCTTTTGAAGAGATCGTCAGAAAAATGGGTTTTCAAAAATTATAAAAGATGTGGGTTTTCAAAACAATTCGGAGGGTTATGCCTTCCTACCATTCAACGTGTCGCAGGATTCTCTCTTCATTCCTACCTGGACACAAGTGTGACCCATAAAAAGTTGTTTATTATTGAGAGCAATATCATAAAACCCTTTCTTGTGAGGCAAGTCGAGACTTTTGATCACTCCGAACCCGAATTTTTGTCGAGAAGGGATGGTTATTTCTCTCTCAACTTTTAAGGATGAGATTGTGTTCATTTATGTGTCTAACTTCTTATGACTAGTATGCAGAATCTCTATATCTTCTTAGCGCATTGGATACTATCATTACGGAGAACTAGTAAGTTGGAAATAGGTTTTGTGGGTATATCGCTAGTAAACCCTCAGGAGACTATAACTCGTCCACTAGGGACACCTAGTGGTTTAAAGGCTTGTTATTTATGCTAAAAGTGACCGTAGCCTCGATGACATGGAGTTGTATGTATTTTAGTTTAATTTGATTTGCTCGAGGACTAGCAAAGTCTAAGTGTGGGGGAATCTGATAGGTGTCTAAAAACACCTAATTTTATACCTATTGTTTATGCTTTCTTTGCGAGTTTCTTGTGAATTATGTATCTTGTAATTGCTTTTGAGTTTTATAGGTGTTTTGGAGCCATTAGAGCAAAAAGAAGTAGAACTCGCTCAAATCCAGGATTTCTTCTCAACATCTTGAAAAGAACGAAATGACAAAGCCAGCGGCGGATGATTGAGGACACTCCGACGTCGTATGACAAAGTTACGAAAAAAATCGATGATTAAGCTTGTCAATTTTCTAAAACTGACAGCACAAGAAGAATTATGGAGGTAACCCTTATCATAACCCATGGGGTGCCAAAATCGGTTCCAATCATTAACCACCCCTAAACTTGAGAGAAACATTCTCTCATTCAGTTTATTTACCTGAAATTAAAAGAGGCTGCTGTCTGAGAGTTAGGGTTCCAGAGAAGAATTAAGTGATTTGGGGTTCTGAGCTTTGAGAAGATACAGGGAAATCTAGGTTGAAATTCAAATCAACTCATGGCCAAAGTTTGTTCATCACTGCACCAGTTCCTCTCTCTCTCGTGGTTGCACCAAAACCTGCCGCCTGTGCCAGCTCGTGTAAGTACTTGCCATGGGTTAATTGGGTGTGAATCAAGGAAGCAAGGACACGGTAGAAGAACTTCAGTTTACTGCCACTGAAATTGGAGGTGACTAATTCATGAACGGAGATTAGCAAGCTTATACGAGTCAGCAAAGATATAATGAAGATTAATGGTGATTTGATGTTCTGAATGGCCTAGAAAATATGGGTTTGTTTTACATTGAATTCTTAACAGGGAAGGAATGATTTGGGTGGCTCTCAATAGGCAGCCAATACACAACTATTGTCAGTTTGCAAACTGCACACATGGTGTTTGTGTAAAGGCCTGAACGAGTGTGGAGAATGAAGAGAAGGAGCTGGGATGGTGGATTGCAGGTGGCCTGAGCTAAGATAATGAAGCTAGGATGATTGGTCTTTTGCGGTGTTGCCTGATGGCCTAGAAGAGATGAGGCAATAGGCAGTGGGTGATGTTACAGGATGTAGTGAAGCTGAGAAGGACTTTGGTTGTGCTCAGGTTGAAATTGCAGGAACTGTAGAAGGAACTCATGGGTGCAGGTGTAGTTCTGGTGGAGCTGCAGCTGTGAGGGATGTCTGACAGGTCAAGGTTTGTTGGCAGAGGCCTGTGACTCGAGTTAGAAGCTTGGCAACGTTGGCAGACGCTGAGAAGAACAAAAGTACAATTGTTTACTATGAGCCTTAGGGCCATGTATGAGGTTTATTTGAAGCTGTCGAGTATGGACCAATGGCCAGGGTTGTTTGAGTCGAATCCAGGGATGAAATGGGTGAATCAGAGAAGAATTGGGTTAGATTAAGAGCTGATTTAGAGTTCAAATGCAAAGAACTCAAAACTAGGGTCTGTGGTGGCTCTGCAGTGGGTTTGAGCTGTGAATGCAGCTGGTGGTTGGGTGATTGGTAGTGATGGAATGTGGAGCAGCAAGGCCAAGCTAGTGATGGCCTAGATTGTGGTGTGCTGGCAGAGACGATGGATTGAATGGTTGTTGCAGCTCAGGTGGTACGAGAAAGAAGAGAATGTGCACTTGCTCGGACTCGTTGCAGAACAACAAGGAGAGGTTGATGTTTCGAGCATCGAAGCAGCTGTGACTGAACAGGCTCCTTGATGGATAACCAGGGTTCAATGATTTTTTGTATAAGGCCAGAGAATGGAGAAGCTACAGCTGCAGGTGTAGCGGTTGCAGTGTGATAGCATTCACCAAGTGAGCAAGTTC